>JAKSZP010009528.1:0-101452 GCA_022478985.1 Massospora cicadina | reverse complement strand
ATTGTTCAGTTACGTATTGCTTGTATTCTTGGACCAACAAAAGGCCTATGATAGAGTAAACTGGGAATACCTTAGGGCCTGCCTCCAACAATTCCGCCTACCTCCCCGCTTCATTAACTGGATGATGCTGCTCACGGAATCTGCAACAATGGCAGTGCGCAGCCCAGGTTTCCTAACGGAAGTAGTCCATCCTCAAAGGGGCCTGCGACAAGGGGACCCCCTGAGCCCACTCTTATACAACTTCAGCCTTAACCCACTACTGCGAAATGTGAATGCCCAACTCACTGGGGTCCATGTGCCAGGCCAAACCCCAGTCAAGATGATGGCATTTGCAGATGATTGCGTGGTAGGGGTGACTAATAACAAAGATGCACGTGCGCTTGAAGCCCTCATCCAGTAATATTCCCAGGTAAGCAACGCGGCACTGAACGCCTCCAAAACTGAAATCATCCTCCTTGGTCGGTTTCAGAACTGCTGAGCCCCAGCAAGTAGTTCCCAACCCGGCCCATCTGCTCGCCCACGTCCACGCCTTACTAACTAAAAACACACCGCTCCACTGGTGCTCCCCTTTGTGCCACGACCTACCATAGGACCGGTACGCCATCTGGGCGTGTGGATGGAGGCAGGTGGATACGCGTCAGCAGTAATGGAGTGCCATATACTGGACAACGTGACGAAGCGAAATACCTCTCTCAGAGCCCACCCTACTACCCTCACTGGCAGGGTTGTTCTTGCCAACTCTATGCTCCTATCCAAAGTCTGGTTTGGAGCCCACGCCATCCCCTTCTCCCCAAGCTTCTTCAAATCCCTGTATGCTTTGCTACAAGGTTGGCTTTAGTCAGGCCGCCCTCCACCAGTACGGCTAGAGGTCATGTTTGGCCCTCATCATCATGGTGGCATGGGCCTACTTGACTTCAAAGCCCATGCCGCCAAGATCCTGGGCACCTGGATTGCGGCTGTCACTGCTCCTACACTCCCATCCCAACACTGGTCCCGCGCAGCCCGCTCCAACTTCTCCCAAGCCTTGGGCCTCAACAATCCATCAAACTCCCCACTCCCTGATGAAATACCTCGCATCACACACATCGGCCACAGGTCCTCACGGGACCAAAACCCACTACAAACGAATCCTACTCTCCATGTGAAGCGCAGTTTGGAGAATCCGTATTAGTGGACATACAACCCGAAGAGGCCGCCCCTCTCCTCAGTTCACACAAGAGGTACAGGGGCTACCCATCCATGATGGCGTGATCCCCATTCGACCCCAAGTCCTATCAGGGTGGACTACCTGGACATGATGGACATCCTTATTCCACTGAGACCCAAAAGACTATCTGGAAATACGCACACCATCCTCTGTTGCAGCCTCAAGTCCGCCCCATGTGTGGCGTTGCCTGAGGCGGGTGTATCATACAGCTGAGCGCTCTAATGCTTTACACTCATCCTGTGTCATGTGTGGCCAGTATGGAGCGCTGTTTCACCGCCTGGAGAAGTGCCCCACCTCTAAAGTAATATGGCGCGAAGTCCAACGTCTGCTAGGCCAGGATCAAACACATCCCTTCAGTCTGTCAAGAGATATGTTTGCTTCATCAATGGCCTCCCCTCTCCCACCCTCCCTTCGTGCTCTGGTGGTTGCAATCACCATGTGGACTATCCACACGATTGTCTTGGATGCCATCGCCGGATCCATCCCCACCCTCTGAAGCTGTCCACAGATTCTGGTCTCGTTTGGTGGACCACATTCAAGCATGGATGTTTGGATATCTCCCACCGCGTCGCCGACAGCTGGTCTCCTCCTGGTTCTCAGTCTGGTTCATCAAATCAGACCCCTTCCTCCACACGTGCTCAATAGTGGCTACGTCCCCTGCACACGTTCCCTCCCCCTTCCCATAAGTGGCGTTCCCGCTGGCAACAAGAGATAGCATCGCTTCTCTGGGGTGCCTCACCTGGTACTAAGTTTTGTCTCGTCTGAGTCATATTCGGAAGTGTCCGTCCCATGGTCAGCCTTCCCCACAATAAATTTAAAATTTAGAAGTTTTTCTATCAAATTTTTTTAATATGCAACCTGAGATTCCTGAAGCCTTTGTAACTCATTGCATCATCCTCAACCTGGTCAATTAATGTACTTAAAGGAGCTTAATCATAGGCCAGTTTCCAAACCCCCTACTGGTTCTCTCATCACCACCTTATATAGTCAACCACCATCCTTAGGGTAGGTTGCCAATTTATTGCTTTTGTTTATTTCCACTACATCAATAAACCAGCTTGTTCTAGAAGTTCACCGTGATATCTGTCTTCTACATTTACTTTTATTTTATATTAAAGATGTATCTGGCAATGCACGCAATAAAATGTGAAAATTTACCAACGTTCTTGGAGTGGATATTGCAATCCATCAATCCAACAATTCTTCATGCTGCAGTGAAATATCAGAACTTAACTATTACCGCCTAATTAGCCAAGCCATAATGCATGCCAAAGCTATACTAGCCTTAGTCTACCTTTGTAACATTCCCCTTTTGAAGCACAAGTTACTTAATTAATGTCCACTGCCATCTTAAATCCATTATTTTCCAAACACCAATGGCTGAAAAAATTGAAAGAGCTGTCACTCTCCCTGACTATCCTGTCCATAAGGGTTGCCCCAGTAAAACTCGCAGTCTCCCAATTTCCGCTTTCTGGTTGGTTATGGGGGCCTTTGGTATGATAATAAACCAAATTAATTCTCACTTGACCACTAGAACGTTCCACCACCCAGCCTTTAAGCTAGCAGAGCCCTCAGCATTCTGGACCATTTTATGGGCACTAACACACATCTATCATGACCAGTCACTTTTACATTTGCTATTGTCATTAAACTTACCATCTCGTAAAATTGGCAAATTGTCATGGCTACATGACATAATGAGGGGACAGACTGCAAGGACAAAGCTGGTCGTCAGGAGGCCAAAAAGGTCAAGCTACAAGCCCTTCCTGACTTGAAACATACCCTGGACTTATGCTGGGTACGAGCAAGGAATACCCAGGATAATTGTTGAGTAGTTGACTGGACCTAATCGTCAAATATTTTTTAGGGACATAATAATGTTAACATGCTTAATTTATTATGGATCATATTAGATATTATTGATTATGGATCAGGAATATCCTAAGGTTATGCGAAGCTTGGGATCTACAGCCTAGCAATTCCACTTGATAATATACAACTATGATAACACAGGCACTGTCATGTGTAGATGAGTCATAGTGGGGACCAACCCCAAAGATAAGGCTGGGCGCCTGGAGGCCCAAAAGGTGAAGCTACAGGGCCTCCCAGACCTGAAGCACACCCTAGAACAGCGTTGGGTAAGGGAAAAATATGCCCAGGTTGGTCCTAAAGGGGTACCAAGTGCCCAGCCCCTGACGTCAGGTCAAGCATTAAAATGAACTATCTACCATATAAAGGTGGATGGTTCAATTCAGTTAGTTGAGGAACAGGGATTCAAAACCTGTTCCATCTATGAAATAACGCGCTTGGGTCAAATCCAACTCAAATCACTCAATCACTCAAGTGAAGTCAGTTTTGCCTATTCTAGTATTCAGATGGCAGTATTGCCCTATTGGTGATTTGCTGCTTGGGCTCACTGCAGCATAACCCAAATTCCTCCATCCGAGGTTAATTACATTTTCCCCAACCAATATTCCTTGTTGGTCAACTTCCTTTTAAAAATTCTTCCATCTTTTCCATTTTTAAATGTTATTACCAAAGTTTATGTGCGCGGACCCCTTTGAGGAGGTCTTGCACTCCGTTCAAAAAGCCATTTTGAACACAATCCAATTTTCCCCAAGTGCACCGTTGGTTTGCCCAGGTCCCCTCCAACCTGGTCCGTTTACCTATCCTCTTCTTGTGCACCTCTTCATTTTTGGGTGTTTCCTGATCGCGCTTTTTGGTTTTGGTTATTATTGCTCCAGCACCCTCTGCTGTGCGCTAGTAGCTTTAGTACTAATGGCTAGTTTCCACGCGTTGGCTCTGTGCACCAAGCACCTCCACGCTGGAAACAGGAGAGTTACAGACACTCTCCTTACAGGCGCATGGGCTTTGTTGGTCTATGTTGAAATTAGTTTTTATGTTGATTAATTTTTTAATTGAATTGATTACTAATTAGTGGTACAAATCGCCTTGGTATGTACTGCCAAATACTTGAGAAAGAAAATTAGTTCAGCTATTTGCAGATGCTTCTGAAATGCTAACTTGAGAACATTGACGAAATTTACACTGACCCTGAGGCCGTGTGAGATGCCCTGAGTTGAAGGATTGTAGACCCTCAAATGAACATTCTACATGTTTCTCTGGCCAAGTGCCATTGAAAATGAGATGTCATGGGTAAGATGTGGTGAACATCGAACCTTATAAATTATCTCCAAGTTGATACTAATAAAGTACAATCAACTATTACCACATGTTTATAGTTTACTCTATAAGCTATTTATGTTTAATATTTTCATTGTATTAAGTCAAGGATTCACTTGAGATAAGGAAGATCAGGGCAGCATGCCATCATCCAAGTAACAACAGAAGAATACAACTTTGAAGTGTTATTACTAAGTAGTTATATATTGAACTATAGTCACTGTCTGGTCTATTGTCGCCATACAATAGATGTTTGAAACTCCACCATACTGCAGAAGAAGAACCAGCCATCCAAAGTAGACCAAAAATTTAACAAGTGACACTCATGACTGGGATTGCAGATGGTATACGCCGAGCAGGGGAGCAATCCCAATAAATTATTCAGAAATATTACTGGGCTCAATGGGAATACTGAAATTACTGTGTCCCAGATTAATTGGAATTATGTACCCATTATTACCTACCCTGACAAACTTATTTCACTTAAGAGCTGGAACGTCTTGAACATAAGTTGTTAAGAGGGTATCAAATGGGACAAGGGTCAGCGTAAAATATTAACAATCCATTTTATTACCAACGACAGCAAGATTTGTAGTGGATGAGATATCTAGCTTATCATCAATTGAGTGTAGCTCAAATCTTAAACAATTTAATTAGGATAGAAAATATCACCCAATTTTTAATTGAATTTGTACATCCCGCCTCCAGAAATTCTCAGATGACAATTGCCCACCATCAGTTAGCCATTACTGAGCTAGTAAACTTCTCACGCAACTCCAGCCAGGTGGGCAAATTTTGAATGAGCAATTGAAAGCCAACTTCGCTAAGGTCCATTCTAGTTTGGATTCAAATTATAATCTATCCACTTGGGCTAATGACCAGGTAGAAGAATTGGCACAAGATATAATTGACAGATTGCATCCCATCTTTGACAATTTCTTAGAGGAAATAGGAGTTACCAAATTTTGGGTTAGCAATATCACTCAGACTTCCATTAATGCTTTGGAGTTCATGAGGCTTAATCACAAAGCCCAAGAGGCACAACAAACCCATAACAATGAATTTTGTAACCAGTATTGACAACTGAGCACTCAAATTTTGTAGATAAAGGATGAATACAGCAGAAAAATCAACTACTGGCAAACACAATTTGAAAGCCAATGGGCGAAGAATGAAAAAAAATCAAGACTCTATTGATTATCTTAATCAATAGATTAATAATCTCAATGAGGATGTTACTGCTATTAATGATATAAACAAATTTTTATCATGGAGAAGTAAACCTGTTCAAGAAGGCAATTAATGAAAAGGTTCAAGTGATTTCCACTTTTCAACTACAAACTACTGGCTTGAATGAGGATAATTGCAAAATTAAATTTATAAAATATAACTCATGTCAAATTTGGAAAAATAAAATCAATGATCAAATCTGAGCTCTGGACAAAGGGCGATGTCAGTGTGCCACAAACCACTTTACTGGAAACTCTTCTGAATATTTTGAGGACAAAGCTTTAGAACTAGCTACTGAAATGGATGGTGGGCCACGTTGACAAATTCTAGCAATATGGTTGTTTTGGCCAACCCCAACACCTCAAACCGTGATACAATGCCTCAGCGCCCTAGTACGCCTGGCTTAAGTCAACAAAAAAGTAATCATAATAACCATGGGCAGTAAAGTGATAATTACAAATCAGACAATCTGCCTGCTTTTGACAAGAACAGGAGTATAACCACATTTGTCAAACGCTTTGAAATGTTCATGTGTTAAATGGTTGACTGGATCTAAATTGTTGGTTTATTATAAACCAAAAATATCCTAAGTATATCCAAACTTTAATTTGTGGCCTAGAGATTTCACTTAATTATATTCAACTATGATGACATGGGCTTGAGGGCTTTGTTGGTTAGGTCAGACTTAAATTTAAGTTTAATTAATGACTTGAGCATGTGGGCTTTGTTGGTCTATGTCAAAATTAGTTTATGTCAGTTGAGCTTTTGATCGATTTAATTACTAATTAGTGATATGAATCACCTTAGTATATGCTGCTGATTACATGTGAAAGAGAATTGGTTCAGCTATTTGCAGATGCATCCAAAACGCCATCTTAATAATGATGACAGTGTTTACACTGACCCTAAGGCTGAGCATGATGCCCTGAG
The DNA here is from genome assembly GCA_022478985.1 of Massospora cicadina. Lineage (NCBI taxonomy): Eukaryota > Fungi > Entomophthoromycota > Entomophthoromycetes > Entomophthorales > Entomophthoraceae > Massospora > Massospora cicadina. The sequence continues at coordinate 94,902 of JAKSZP010009528.1, read as the reverse complement.
TCGAAGTATTTGTAGACGTTCTTACAAACATTTTATGTGGTCAAGTGCCATTGAAAATGAGACGTCATGGGTAAGATGTGGTGAACGTTGAACCCTATAAATAACCCTCAAGTTGATGCTAATAAAAACATTCACTTACTATGACTTATTTATAATATAACTTATAAACTTTTTGCGTTTAGTACTTTACTTTGTATTAGTCAGTATTTACCTGGGATCAGTAAAATCAGGGTGGCGTGCCATTGTCCAAGTAAACGACAGGGTATACAATCTGAGTACTACCAAGAAGTTATATATCTTAACTTATAGTCACTGTCTGATTTATTGTCATTATACAATAGACGCCCAAAACTTTACCCTACCACTAGAGAAGAACCAGCCATTAGAATAAGCCAAAATTTAACACCATGTATGGGGCCAGTGGCTGTAACAAAGCAGCCACTATGATCAACTGCTCGGCTCAGTGGAGCATTGAGTTAATTATGCCTCACATTAATGATTATCCAACCTACACCAAAGTCAAATAGGCTTTGCTTCATGAATTTGGAGGTCCAGAACAAATGTCAACCATAAAATCTAAGTTCATGAACATTCACTTTATGAAGATGAAGCAGTTGACAAATTTGCAAATTAATTCTATTGCAAAGCTCAAGTTCTCCTAGGCGCAAAAACTATGGTCGATTTTGACACTAAGATTGCACTAGAACATGCAGTAGAACCTTACCAAAATTTGTCAAAAATTTTATTGCCTGCTTTTGTGCAAAACCTTGCAACATCTGAATTGGTTAATTATTTGCGCAGATGTCCACAAAATTACAGCCCTTCTAATACCAGGTACAGATCAGGACCTTCTGCCTCTGCTGGAAAGCCTTTTGAAACCAATAAGAAGATTGACAGTGATCTGCCTGTAAAAAGTGAGCAAAACTCAAATACAAGAGCCCCATAACCAATGAATGAGATTACTTGCTTTAATTGCAATTATAAAGGTCACTTTGCTTTCCAATGCCATCAGTAAAATGTCAACATAGTCCTTCCTGATATCATGCAGGAGGAGGGAAAAGAACAAGCACAATAGATGCAGTACGCTCTATTGTGCTGAAGACACCAGTCCCACCTGATTGACAAGAAAATTCAGGCCATGGGGCCTCAGTTAACAATAAAACAAATTCTATTTTAGTATCAAATGAAGATTCTTTGAATGTACATGTGGTAACTCACTCACAGAGTAAGATTTTCATACCTGAAGCCTCTAAAGTAGTTGCTAAACCCCGTGTGCAACAAATACTTGAGAATATTCCAGCTGAAGGGCTGAGCAATGCAGCAGAAACCCCAAGCTTAGGGATGAATATAGCCATGCCAATTGACACACTCATCAATGAATGTCCCAGTATTGGAAATAATCTGAAGCACACTCTTAACTCCTGGATTCTTCCCATACTCACTTAGTAAACTCTATTTGGTTCTTATTACTCTGAGTGCACTTTCATGGATATTCTGGTCAACAGGATCAGATTTGTAGCTGTTGTTGATAGTGGAGCACCTGTAAACATTGTTCCCACAAAGTTAGTAAAGAAATTGAAAATAGCTCCAGACATTAACCATCATCAGGAATATGGTATTACAGGCCTTAACAGCACTAAGAGTGAAGGAGCTTACAACGCCTTGCCACTGCAATTTGGAGCTTTGGTAGTAGCTGCACCCACAATAGTGCTTCCAAACGCCAATTATGAAATATTAATTGGAACTAGTTTTTCAAGGACCTATGTGATCTCATGCGATTTTAAAGAGAACATCTTGAAGATATTGGGCCACAACTTCTGATTTATTACTCTCATGACAATACAAACCCACAAGCTATCGCAGAAACTTTACAAATATTTCTTATGCCAATTGGATAATACCAGTAGGATATATTCAACGGGGAAAGCAAAGCTGGCCCATGCCAACCACCATAAACAAAAATCGAGGAATACCTCTATGTGTGATTAAGGATGTGACAATAGCTCCAGGCTATCAACTGTTTATGAGGACTGGGACAACGCTGGATATTTCAGAAGGACTATATGGGGAGGTTGTATCCCCGTGGCATCATTTTCAAATGGAATCTAGTGTGGCGCCTGGAATACTTATATCAGGGCATGGGGATATTGATGTCCTACTAGAAAATTTGATCAGTTGAAGTATTAAGGTCAAGAAATATCAAGTAGTCACATTTGTGTATCTGTTTCCAAGGGCTGAGTTAATATCAGCTGTCAAATTTTTGTGAATTATCCAAATTCAGCTTACCAAATAAAAACCCTTGGGGCACATACTGTAATTTCTTAAAATTATTTAATGGATTATCAGAATGACAGAAGGATGAAGCACTTAAGTTGTTTGAGCGATACTCCGAAATTTTCACCAAAGATGACCAAGATTTAGGTTGTGCAAAAGGAGTATAGCATTTTGTTGACACCGGGGCCATGTGCCTATTAGAATGAGGCCAATCTGGCACCCCAGGGCTAGTGACAAAGTAGTCAAAAAAGCGAGATAAATTTCTGGACAATGGAATGATAGTGCCCTCTAAAAGCCCGTGGGCCAGCCCAGTTTTAATCATAAAGAAAAAAGATGGTAGAAATTGAGTCGTGATTGATTATCAATGCCTTTATGCCATTACAAAAAAAGATACATATCCGTTGCCCAGAATTGATGTTGCTCTGGACCATATGGGAGGGGTGAAGTATTTTACTGAATTGGACCTCATCTCAGGATATTGGCAAATTTAACTGCCTCAAGATAAGCAGGAAAAGTGCATGATGATTGCTGCTCAAGGGCTGTTCCAACTGACGCGCATGCCACAGGGGCTGTGCAACTCACTGGCAACCTTTCACGTGCAATAAACACAATTTTGGGGGACCTTAAATTATCCTGCATACTGTTGTACCTGGAGGATATCAATGTCTTTTTGCAAACGTTTTCTGAACATCTGGAGCACCTTGAACAAGTGTTCAAATAGCTGTTGAAGCCCAATCTGAAGATAAAACCTAGAAAATATCAATTCTTTAAAGAACAATTTGAACATCTTAGGTTCATCATTGATTCCAAGGGCTTGTGGCCACAAACTCAAAAGGTGGAGGCGATTAACAAAATGCAACCTCTGACGAGTATGAGGTATGTTCAAGTATTCTTATACATGGTAGGATACTATCAAAGATTTGTAGAAGGGTTTGCAAAGATTGCTGAGCCCCTATTTCATATACTACAAGGAAGAGTTTGTTTTTGCTTGGCAGATGAGTGCCAACAGGCCTTTTTGGCTTTGAAAACCAAAAATGAGCATGGCGCCTATCCTCCAATATCCAATTTTCAGCAAGCCTTTTAGCATACAAACTGACGCCTCATTGACTGTGATTGGAGGTGGTATCTCAGATTGGGGATGATGGTGAGGAGCATCCAGTCACTTATTGCAGCATGACGCTGAATAAGCATGAGCATAATTATATGGTGACTGAAAGAGAATGTTTGGCTATCATCTATGCTTGTAAAAAATTTTGGGTTTACATTAATGACATCAAGTTTCAAGCAGTGATGGATCACAGCTCATTACGATGGCTCCGCAATCTCAAAGGACCTGAGTGACGATTAGCCCGTTGGGCTCTGAAAGTACAAGTGTACAATTATGAAACTATTTATAGAGATGGAGTGGCCCATCATAATGCAGATGGTCTATCTTGACTTCCTATTGTAGCTATCCTGAGAAGTTTGGCTGATGAGCTTCATGAAAAAATGATTACCCAAAAGTATGGAGATGAGCTACCTGAAGTACAAAAAGTGATTAAAAAGCATTAAATGACACTGAATATCAAAATGGAGCTTTATACAAGCTTAAGCCCGATGGACAATGTCAAATTTACCCAAAACTTCCGACCAAATAGAGATTTTTACACAAGCACACAAGGCCATCAGGCACAGGGGATTAACCTTAGCGCTAGAATTAATTTGATTGAGTTACTATTGGGATTTCATGCAATTCGATATCTAAGATGTGCTCAATAAATTTCATTCATGCCAAATTGCAAAGCCTATGAAGTCATATGTGAAATATCGTTTGATCAAACCTGACTGGGACTGGCATACCATGTCAATTGATGTAGTTGGCCCTTTGCCTGTGAGTAGCCTATGCAACAAATAAATAATTGTTGCTATCGACCATCTGAATAAATGGGTGGAATTGAAAGCAATTTGAGACGTTTGGGCTCTAACTACTGCTAAGTTCTTTATGGATTATACTATTTATAAGCACGGATGCCCCCCAGAAGATCTTGACAGACAATGGCACGAATTTTAATGCACAAATGGTACAACAGTTAAATGAGTTGATGTCTATCAAAGGATTGTTGTCAACATCATACCATTCTGAGACTAATGGTATGGTATAATGAGTAAGTGGCACATTAGTCAGCATATTATGGAAAATGCAACCTTAGCACCTTTGCAGTGGGCCACTTCAATTAGTGCTACCCTGTTTGTGTACAATATTGAACACCACAGCAGCACAGGCCACTCTCCATTTTGACTTCTGTATGGTAGACAGCCCGCTCTGCCTCCATTATTATATTCAGTACTCAGTTCAACTGAAGCAATTAACCCAAATAATTATGTTGAGCAACTAGCAAAGACCCTAATCAAGTTGCAATCTGAAGCCTATCAAAATGTAATTAGTTGAAAAACTAGTCAGAAGAGCTATGATGATGCTAAACAAGCTATGGTGACTAAATTCAATGAAGGAGACTTAGTAGTATATAGTGACACTCATAGCGCATGCCATGCACACAATCTGGCCTCACTTTGGAAAAGTTCATTTATTAGATTGGAGAAATCGTCCAATGACATATATACCATTAAGGATCAAAGTGGCTGGGTTATGAAATGATTACATGCTAAGTTCCTTCATCTGTATCATAAAGAATAATAATAATACAAACTGAAAAAATGAAAAAATGAAAAAGAAAAAATATTATGAATAAAATAAATTAGATATAATAATATAATGATAATAAAAAGACAAAAAATAATTGGAAAACGTAAAAATTTAATTCAGAGATTTGATGCCTCGCTGTCATTGGAACCAGGTAACCCTTCTTCAGTAGGGGGAGGAGAGTGTTATTGTTGAATGGTTGAATGGATCTAAATTGTCACTTATTATAAACCAAAGATATCCTAAGTATATCTGAACTTGAATTTGTGGCCTAGCAATTTCACTTAATTATTTTTGACTATGATGACACGGGCTCAAGGGCTTTGTTGGTTAGGTCAAAATTAAATTTAAGTTTTGATATAATGACTTGGGCATGTGGGCTTTGTTGGTCAATGTCAAAATTAGTTTTTAATGTTGGTTGAGTTTTCAATCAAAGTAATTACTAATTAGTGATACAAATTGCCTTGGTATGTGCTGCCAATTACATGTGAAAGTGAATTGGTTCAGCTATTTTGAAGACATGACAAAATGCCATCTCAAGGATGATGATGGTGTTTACACTGACCCTAAGGCTGAGCATGATGCCCTGAGTCAAAGTATTGTAGACGTTCTTACAAACTTTGTATGTGGCCAAATGCCACTGAAAGTAAGACGTCATGGGTAAGATGTGGTTAACATTGAACCCTATAAATAACCCTTAAGTTAACACTAATAAAATATATTCAACTATTGAACTTGTTTATAATTTAATTTATAAACTTTTTCGTGTTTAGTACTTTCTTTTATATTAATTGGTTTTTACTTGGGATCAGTAAGATCAGGGCGGCGTGCCATTATCCAAGTAAAAATGACAGGGTATACAAATTAAATACTACCAAGAAGCTATAATGTAAATCATAATCACCATTCTGTCTATTGTCCTCACACAATAGATGCTTGACACTCCATTCCACATCCAAAAAAGAACCAGCCCTCTGAAGCAAAACCCAAAAATTCAACAGTTATCAAACTGGGGAATCCTGTAGCAGAATTGGAGTGATGTGAATCTCATACAAGTACTGACTATCCAGACCCTTTCAGAGATGCACTAAACCCAAAAAAGCTTGGCACAAGGCACGCTGGCCCTGTTGTCTTAAGAAAGGCCATTGAACTAAAGGGAAAGACCATTGGAAGGGACTTCAGAATAGGTGAGAAAGGTTTGACTTTGGAGTAAATGCTGCAGAAAGGAAGATACAGTCGGCAAGAAGGCTCTCATGCCAGGGGTAAACTAGGGAAAGGAACATTTTCATGTGAAACATCTGCAAATGGGCCTTGTCTGATACCATATGCATGTTGGGCATGGTATTGGTGGGGAGCAAGGAAGGAGGGAAGTGAACGCACACACCCAGAAGAGCCATCTGTGGGACATACTTTTTACAAGCCCTTTCACCAAGCTTTTGCAAAGGGCTCAGTATAACATTAGGATGCGCAGATCTTTTGAAATCTGAGTCTTGAGGCCCAACAAGATGTAAAAATTGGTATGTACTAAAGTGGGTTTGCAATAAAGCCTAGAAACCAAATTAGCAAAAGTAAGAGCATGGTTGGCCTCAAAAATATTGTATTCAGAAACCTCAGGACTGGTAACAAGTGTGGACAACAAGTAGGCAATTATGAGCTCTGACATCAAATTGAGCTCAAGACCCAACAAAGCCACACTGCCCGTGCATAAGGAGAAAGCAAGATTGTTAGAAGGGAAAATGTGAAAAAGGGAAAACAAGAAGTCAGGAAGTAGATCCCCATCTGAAGTGAATTGAGGCCAGATAAGGATTTCTTGGGGCTGAATGGCTTCAGAAGCCCAAAGAGATAAAGAATAAGTTGAAAAAGGATCCCGCTTGACCCATTGGTATGTTTGATGGACAGCACTCAAAGCCAAGGGGGCTTCTTGGGTTCAATGATTGGTGAAGTTGCAGAAGGACGTGAAGCCAAACTCTCAGGTACTGTGGAAGTGTAGCTGGTTGATCCAGCTTGAGAAATCATGGGCAACATGCCCAAGTTGAACATAGCATGCTGCATGGACTTGCTCAGTCTTAGGAAGACTCATCTGTCCAAGTCAGAAAGGCTTATGATATATCAAGATATTTTGATGAGCGTGAAATTTAGACATTGTGACCCAGAAAGAAGGGTAACCACCGCTTATATCCAGTCAAGGCGGGGGAAGTGTTGAGTAGTTGACTGGACCTAATTGTCAGATATTTAATAGGGACATAATAATGTTAACATGCTTAATTTATTATGGATCATATTGGATACAGTGATTATGGATCAGTAATATCCTAAGATTATGCAAAGCTTGGGATCCACGGCCTAGCGATTCCACTTAATAATATTCAACCATGATGACATGAGCTTGAGGGCTTTGTTGGTTAGGTCAGAAATAACAATAAGTGTCAACTTAATGACTTGGGCACATGAGCTATGTTGTCTATGTTGAAATTAGTTTTAATTTCGATCAAGTTTTTGATTGATTTAATTACTAATTAGTGGTACAAATCACCTTGGTATGTGTTCCAATTGCTTGAGAAAGAGAATTGGTTCAGCTATTTGCAGATGCGTCTGAAATGTTGTCTTAGGAATATTGACAAAATTTACACTGACCCTGAGGCCGTGCAAGATGCCCTGAGTCAAAGGATTGTAGACCCTCAAACAAACATTTTACGTGTTCCTCTGGTCAAGTGCCAGTTGAAGATGAGACGTCAAGGGTAAGATGTGGTGAACATCGAACCCTATAAATTATCTCTAAGTTGATACTAATAAAGTACAATCAACTATTACCACATGTTCATAGTTTGATCTATGAGCTTTTTGTGTTTAATACTTTATGTTGTATTAAGTCAAGGATTTAATTAAGATCAGTAAAATCAGGGCAGCGTGCCATCATCCAAGTAATGACAGAAGAGTATGACTTTGAAGTGCTATTACCAAGGAGTAATATCTTGAGCTATAGTCACCGTCTGGTCTATTGTCATCATACAATAGACGTTCAAAACTCCACAATACCGCAGAAGAAGAACCAGCCATATGAAGTAGACCAAAAATTCAACAATAATCCTGAGGATGTGCGTGGTGATTAGCTGAATGTTACAGCCAGGGAGTTAAAATAAACCAGCTACCTCATCAACTCAGACAGTTCATTACAGTTAATGGAGGAACAGGGATTTGAAACCCATTCCATCTACTATATTGCTAAGTTAGGTCAAGTCAATATACAATCTATAACTTGAGTATGGACAATCTCGAGTTATAGGACCCTGGCAATGGTAGCATACGCCTATTGGTTCACCTAGGCTTAGCACCACTTCCTTCAATTGACAACTCTCACCATGTGTTTAATTGAGGTTCTTCAAGCCTGCTTTCCTTGTTTGTCATCAGGTTAATAAAACCCGTTTGTTTTAAGTATTTTATGTGCACTTGTTTAGCTTTGTTTGCCAACCTTCATTGGTTCCAAATTAGTCAAATGTGTTCCCTCCTTGTGTGGGTTTCTTTGTGCGCCCATCCTTCTGAGCGGTGATTTACTAACCCTTTTCTTGGCGAAGTGTTCCTTGGTAGTGGGGTGGGCCCATTTTCAACACCATATCTGGAACTGGAGCGTTACAAACATGCTCCCAACATTAGAAAATTAACCATATTTTAGGTCTCACCAAAACCTATTATAAGTGTAAGGTCTTTGTAGTAGTATTCAGGCGTTTTGGCTGTGAACCGTTGTTGGGACGCTGCTGCTCATGGTGGTATCATTCCTGTTGGTGGTGTTCCAGTTAGAAGTTTCTCTTCTTTCTGCACGCAGTGTTACTTTTACCCTTTTGGCAAGTACATGGTGGGAATGGATCATTTAAAGTCCAGTTTCTCATGCTTTTAAGTTTTCCATCACTTCTTCTCATTATAATAAAACCAACCCTGACTCCCCTCCTCCAGGAGTTGAGTGGCTGCGTCAGATACTACCTAGGGCACCCGCCTAGGTGTTTTACATTTATAAAACTATGTTGTTGGTGTTTGAGAGTATATAGAGTGTGAAGCACCCCTTGGTGGCAGGGCAACCTTGTGTCACAGCTTTCAAACGTTCCTTTGAGTTACTTGTGCACCGTGGAGTTGAGCGTTTTGTGTGCCCTGATTTTTTCAATCTCCTTGTGTCTGGGACTTACCTTTGTCTAACGTTTTCTAAACGGCGTTTTCCCATGCCACTATGGATGCCCCTGCAAAGGACACTCAAGTGAGTCAAGCGTTACTTGCTAGATTCAATCATCTGATTAAAGCTTTTTGGAACAATTTCCCCGACCCAACCTGTAAGGGGCTAGGTAATTTGTCTGTCATTGTTTACCATGGGCAGCCCTTATAAATACTGTCACCAAAAACGTGCGCACACCTCTGAAAAAAGGAATCTTAACTTTCCATTCCTTCATTTTTGGTGGACTTTGAAGGCAAGAAGGGGTCCAGCCTTAAAGTAAAATAAAATGTCTCAGTATATTTCACTGCAGTAATCTCCGCCGCTGTTGCACCTATAAATATGGTGTTCACAACTTATGATTTTTTAACAGGGCAGAGCTACCCACCAATTCCCTCTCCATTTTGCATAATTGGAGGGTCTGGGCAAGTCTAGCCCCACAATTTATATAAATAATTTAACAAAATTGATTTTCTCTGCATCAAATTTTGATGGTGCAGGTGGGATTATCAATGAAGGGCCTGGGGGTGATGGCCTTAGATAGCAATGTATAATTGTCTATCAAATTGGGTATGGGGTTAACGTAAAAAACGCGTTTTATAACATCAAGTATATACAAAAAACGATCTGTTCATTGACTATTGCAGCTTTGAGGTGGACCCCATCTCTGTGTATCAGAATACCCCAGAGAACCCGCGCTTGACACCTACCATGATCCGCAGAAAACAGGAGGTTGAGAAAAAGTTAATATTACAATATGGAAATGTTTATGAAGCTGTTAAAGATATGGTGAGATATGCGGCCTTAGTAGTGAGAGTGGCCAATTGGCCACTCTCCATTTTTTGATGCAAAAATATATCCTGGAGGCATGCTTGTGGCTGATGAAGATTTTTCTGGTAAAGTGTTGGCGTTGTCTGCTATGAATAAAGACCCTTCTGGATATTTTACTAGCTGCTACCCTTTCATCCCCTTTATGAAAATCAGAACAACTATTTTGGTGGATGCAGGAGCCTCTGAAAATTTTATTGACCAATTACTAGCTAACTAACTTAAGTTGAATTACTTGCCAGGTGGTATGGTTAGGGGAGGGGCTTCCCAAGGTATTCCCACGCTGAAGGTTCTGTGTTAGTGGATTATCAAGTTTGCAAATATCATTTGTCTGACCACTTTCAAGCAATCAAAAACCTCTTGTACCCCATTATTTTAGAATGGAGTGGCGGCAAAAGTTTGATATTAGAACCAACTTGAAAGACAATACTATATCATTAACTTTAAAGAATGGCCATAAATTAAATATCCTCTTGTCTGAAGCGAACTATCAGGGAAATTTGCCTCAATGGCCCAAGGTCAAAACACTCAGTCTACCTCCACTTCTAAAGCCCTCTTTGGAGGTACCTTACCTTCCTATTTGGAGGAGCTGGAATCTTTGTTTATTGCAGCTTCAGCTAATGTACTACCATCTCATTTAGAGTCTGATTGTGAGTTCAAACTCACCGTTGATCTGGTGCTTCTATCTTCTCCCATTTACTCTTTGACTGTACAGGAGGAAGCAGCGTTAGATTTGTGGGTCAAAGAACAGTTAGCTAAAGGTTCAATATTTCGTCGTACCTCTCTGGTATGCTCATCAATTCTCTTTGTGGAAAAAGCTGATGGTACTCTACGCCCATGCATAGTTTTTGGGACCTAAACAATGTCACTGTACCAGATTTAAATCCCATTCCATTGAACTCTCAGATTGCTCGCTATATGGGGAAAACCTGAGTCTTCTATAAACTGGATTGCTTAAATGCATTCAACCAGATCCAGATCAAGAAGATCCAGGAGTTGCTCGCCGCATTCCAAACTAGAAAAGAAATTTTCCGTTTTTAAAGTTATGCACTTTGGGCTTAAAAATACACCTGCTATCTTTCAACGTTGTATGGATTTTCCCTTAGGGGACCTGCTGGTTGTGTGCGCGATGTACTATATGGATGATATTCTGGAGTTTTTCCCTGATCATGAGTTCCATGAAATACACCTTCAGCAGGTGGTGAAGAGTTTAAGGGCAGACAATCTTACGCTGAAGATAGTAAGTGCAACTTCTTTAGGTCCCAGGTCACCTTCCTGTAAAACGTCATTTTTGACCAAGGCCACATGATATCCGCAGACAAGGAGAAGGGGATTTGTGAGTGGCCCACGTCAACTTTGGTTAAGGATTTGATGAGTTTTTTGGTGACGTGTACATTCCTTAAGAGGTTCACACCAAATATTTTTGAGGTGGCTGCACCCTTGTATAAGGCAAGAGGATCAAAGGTGCTCCAGTGGTCTCCCATCCTGCAGGATGCCTTCCAAGCGGTAAAGTGCACCCTGTTATCCATGTCCATCCTTCGCCATGTTGATCATGAAAAAGAGTTTATTGTTGCTACTGATGCCTTTAACTTCGCCATAGCCGCTGCCTTGTTACAAGTAGGCAGAGATGGAATAGAGCATCTGGTGGGATATTTTTCCAGAGAGATGACTTTACCAGAGTTAAACTACGCCGTTTATGATAAGAAGTTATTAGCAGTGGTGAGGCGCTGACCTATTGTGATAATCACCAGCATGGCTCATCCCAACCCTTCTGCGTATATATAGATCACTGTGCCTTGCTGCACTACCGTGCACCTCATGTACTGACCCCTTGGCAAACCCGCTGGCATGAGACCCTGACCCAATTCATGTTTTATTATGAGTTTACCAAAAGTAAAAAGAATGGTTTGCGAATGCTTTAAGTTGGGACCATGAAATAGCTCCAGATCCTAGGGAGGTGGAGGTACAATATCCACTTGATGATTGTCAAAATTCTGATATGACTGGATGATAAGCCTGAAATAGCTATGGTGGATTGGGTAGAATCCGCTGACCATGAAACTAGTTATGATTGTTTGAGAGCCTTGGTTGAGGCGATTTTGGGTTAGATTAGAGTTATTATTGGATCACCTTCAAATAGGGTGATAAGTCAATATTATAATTTGATAAATATTTAGTATGATTGCCTCAAACTAAGGTGATAGAGAATTGAATACCATACTCTGCCAAAGCCAATGAGATATGGTGGAACTGAATTACTAAGCCAAAGAGATGGTATCATATGAAGTCAATGAGATAGAAGTGAGATGAGACAATGATAAAGAGTAGGATTGTTAGTAGTATATAGTGAGTAGAACAGCGAGAATCTGCTGTATATATTATATTAATTAATAAAGTGTCATATAGGGCAACAAGTCCATATCTTATTATATTTTTAAGTGTGTCCTTGGGCAACAATATTTATATTGTCTGTCTAATTGCTCAGTGGGCTTGACCCTGTGCCAAATTCCCTGGCGTATCACAACAATTCCGCCAAAGTTATAACAATGGAACTTTTCTCTTATTGCAATCACTTTGCAACTTATTCAATTCTAGTCTGATACTAGTTTGATAATCTCACAGAGGAGATTAGTCTGCGCCCATGTCAGGGAGCAGTTGGGCAAGTAAGGTAAGAGGAGCAGGTGGTAGGCCCATGGCCTCAAATGTTCAAAAACGCCCCAGAGAAACCAGCAAAATAGAAAAAAATAAAAAACTGGCGGTCACTATTTCCCCAGAAATCCTCACTTGGCAAGCATGATGCAACCAGTACATCAACACGCCGCACTCCCAACCACTCTTGTCGGTGGAATACTGAGTCTGTGTGTTTCTGGACATCCAACAAACAGCTTTATGGGAAAAATTTTGTGGGGATATGAACACTTTTTTCCCAACTGCGGTGTATGTCGCACCTCACTCCATGTCATGTGGTTGGCTGGACCCTAGTTTCAAAACCAAGGAGGCAGCAGATGAAGCTGCTGCAGTGTGCGTAGTGATCAACCTCCCTGAAGGGCAATGGGTTGTCAAAACCAAATGCACCAGATGGACAAAATCCAACCAAATTTTCCTAACGTTTGACTTTTTGCTTACTACAGTAAAATGTGCCATTTTGGAGCAGCACCTAAAAGATGGTCTCACCGTATATGGAGAAATACAATCTTTCAAGATGTAACATTTTACACTGATGCCACACCTGTGCACTGGCAAAGCCATCGCAGTTCTGACCCCAACTGAGGAGATTGCAAAGGACCTAACCCAGATCCCGCACTCCACATATATCAATATTGAAGGGCACACCACCCACCCTTTCTGGGTAACCATGGACAACACGCCCCCCATCTACACCCACTGCGACGCGTTCAGCCATAAGGCACATGCATGCCCCACCAAGGAGGGCATCACATTCCAAGAGCACCCCTCAGCAGCCATGACCAGCGGAGAGGCGCACTATGAACCAACCGCAAGCACCAAAGATGCTTTCCCGTGGGGAGCAGAAGGCTGCTACCTACTGGTAAAACCTATTTCCCTGCAAGAGTGGAAGAAGGCCAAGCAGGCCCGCAGGGCCATGGCCAAGGAAGCGGCCAAAGTCACCACTGCTATCCCACAATCCCAACGCCAGGAGGACATCAAAACCTTTGTGGCAGAAGCAACTCAGGAATCTTTCAACCAATCATATTGGTAAGCCCATGCTGATTGGCCACCCAATCTGAGGATCTGATGGGTGACTTGATCTCACCCAATCTTTACAACCAAGCTCCAGTTGAAACTGACTTGGGGTCCAACCTAACTGAAAAAAATTTTGACCCAATTGTTGGTGCACTGAACTCATCCGCACCACAAAAAATTTGTTTGACATTGGGGAAATAAAAAGTGAAGGCAAAAGCCAATGCGAACCTTTCTGCCAAAATTAACAAAACTACTGATAGCATCGCTGCAAACACCCATGCTGCTGTGAAGGCCCGTGGGGATCTAGATGAGGCTAGTGGGCCTGGGTGCCCACCCCTCACACCTAAGGTGTGATGGGGGAACCCTTCACTTTAGGGATGTTGAATATCGCCAGACTCAAGGCCTCGCCATCCCGGGCTAGAAAACTGAGTTTTTTACAAAAAAATTTACTCATGGATATCCTGGCCATCCAGGAGTCCCACTGTCCTTGAGGTTCCGAGGATGCTTGGAAAACCATGCTCCTCCCATCCCTATCATTTTGGTCAGAGCACTATGGGGTGCTAGTTCAGAAAAACAATTTTTTCAAATTTTTATCGTCAGAATCCTTCCTCAATGGCCAAGTCCCCATTGTCACTTTCTTGTGGGCTGATGTGGCGCATGCTATTGTCAACATCTATGCCCCAATCTGTGCACGAGAGCGTCAGGAATTTTTCTCATTGGTCAAATCCCTCCCATTACCCCCAGACCCTTTCATAGTCAGCGACATGGACTGTTGGATAAACACACCCACAGACCATTGGCCTTCCTCCTCCCACGCCCCCAGGGTCACGTAGAACTTCACATTCTAAAGGCTACCCTTGGGTTAATGGATGCGCTGCTGCAGAAAGCCCCGCTGCTTGAAAACATGACGCGCCCCCATGTCCACAACAGCCAATTAAGGTCCATGACCCACATCAACCTTATCCTTACTCTGGCGAAGTTCCAACCTCACATTTCCCACTTCCAAACAACAAAAATTGAATTCTCTGACCACCGGCTGGTCTCAATAACCTACCACCTACCTGTCACAGTGGCTAAGGCCCCACATTGGTGCAAACTCCGCCCTCCCAAACTTGCATCACTATTCCACTTGAGTGGAATCAGCAACTTTGGCAAAAGAGTTTGTCCACTTTTGGGTCCACATGGTCAACCTTCAAAGAGGATACCATCCGCCACTCTCACCACCTCTCCTCCTGACGCTCAAACATTGGCAAAAGAGTTTGTTACACCGTTTTGCACAGACCCCATCTCCACATGGTCAACCTTCAAAGAGGATACCATCCGCCACTCTCACCACCTCTCCTCCTGACGCTCATGAGCCACATTGGCCATCATTTTGTGCGCTCTGGCAGAGTTGGCACACCTGGAATCCAACATCCCAGCTACAGGCTACATCCCTGCATGGGGCTGGAAGTGGGCAGAAGCAGCTGCCCACCTCAACGTGCTAGAAAGGCAACACAAACATTGGGTTTGTGTTCAGTACAGGGCCAAACGCATTACAGAGGGCGACAAGTGCACCATATATTTTTTAAAAAAATTTCGCACCATGCCAGAGTGTGGCCTGCACACAGGTGCAAAGATTGGATGATTCCATCATGGATATGCCAGCCAAAGTGGCAATCAAAATATAAAAGTATTACTTTGAGTTATACTGATTTGATCCAATTCAGCTGGCTGAAGTGGCGGAATTTTTTGACTGAACCCACATCTGCACCATTTCCTGATACCCAGAAATAATGAATCTGATTACTCCAAATGAACTCTGGACAGCCATCCGTGGTGCACCAAATTGGAAATGCCCAGGCCCAGATGGCATTCCATATAAATTCTATAAAAAGTACTTTAAATATATATCCCACTGCTGCTTGCCTCACTTAACCAGAGCCTTCTGGAAACGCGCCTCCTACCAGGAGGACAAGAGGCCTTCACCATCACACTCCTCAAGAAAGGGGACAAGCTAGACTTAGCCAACTGGCGCCCCATTTCTTTAACTAACACGGATACAAAAATTTTAACTAAAATAATGGCTAACTGTTTAGGGATTGTAGCATCTGCCACCATCTCCCCAGAACAATTTGGTTCCATACCCAAAGGACAATTTGGGACAACGTACACTCTGTGGCTAACGCATGCCAGTCCACAGCCTCTGGGGCACTTGTATTCTTGAACCAACAGAAGGCCTATGATAGAGTAAACTGGGAATACCTCAGGGCCTGCCTCCATTAATTCCGCTTACCCCCTCGCTTCATCAACTGGGTAATGCTGCTCACGGAATCTGCAACAATGGCAGTGGTGGCCCTGTCTTCCTAACAGAAGTAGTCCTCCCTCAAAGGGGCTTATGACAAGGGGACCCCCTTAGCCCACTCTTATACAACTTCAGCCTTGACCCACTACTTCAAAACATGAATGCCCAACTCACTGGGGTCCATGTACCAGGCCAAGCCCCAGTCAAGATGATGGCGTTTGCAGAAGACTGTGTGGTTGGGGTGTCTAATAATAAAGATGCATGTGCACTTGAAGCTCTCATCCAGGAGTATTCCCGGGTAAGTAATGCTGCACTGAACTCTTCCAAAACCAAAATTATCCTCCTTGGTTAGTATCAAACCTGCTGGGCTCCAGCAACCAGTGCCCAGCCTGGCCCATCTGCTCACACACGTGCTCGCCCTCCCTGCTCACCCCACACCGCCCCACTAGTGCTACTCTTCATGCCATGCCCTACCATAGGGCCTGTCCGCCATCTAGGTGTGTGGGTGGAAGCAGGCGGGTATGCATCAGCAGTAATGGAAAGTTGTATTCTAGACAATGTGATGAAGCGCATCGCCTCCCTCAGAGCCCACCCTACTTCCCTTACTGGCAGGGTTGTTTTAGCCAACTCTATGCTCCTCTCCAAAGTCTGTTTTGGAGCCCATGCCATCCCCTTCTCCCCAAGCTTTTTCAAATTCTTATATGCCCTTCTGCAAGGATAGATTTGGTCAGGCCGCCCACCACCAGTATGGCTAGAGATCATGTTTGGCCCTCATCATCATGGTGGCATGGGACTGCTTGACTTCAAAGCCCATGCTGCCAAGATCCTGGGCACCTGGATTGCGGCCATCACTGCTCCTACACTCCCCTCCCAACACCGGTCCCGCGCGGCCCATTTCAACTTCTCCCACGCCTTGGGCCCTAACAATCCATCAAACCCTCACTCTTTGATGAAATACCTGGCTTCACACCCATCGGCCACAGGTCCTCACGAGACTAAAACCCACTACAAACAAATCCTCCTCTCCATGCGGAGCACTGAGTGGAGAATTCATATTAGCGGACACACAGCCCAGAGAGGCCGCCCCTCTCCTCAGTTCTCACAAGAGGTACAGGGGCTACCCATCCAAGATGGCGTGATCCCCACACAACCCCATGTCCTATCCAGGGTGGACTACCTGGACATGATGGACATCCCTTACTCCATTGAGACTCAGAAGACTATTTGGAAATATACACACCATCCTCTGTTGCAGCCTCAAATCCGTTTCCATATGTGGCGCTGCCTAAGGCAGGTGTACTGTACAGCTGAGCGCTCTAACACTTTACACTCATCCTGCATAGTGTGTGGCCAGTATGGAACGCTGTTCCACCGCATGGAGAAGTGTCCTACCTCTAGAGTGATATGGCACGAAGTTCAACGTCTGCTTGGCTAGGATCAAACACATCCCTTCAGTCTGTCAAGAGATATGTTTGCTTTTTCTCAATGGCCTCCCTCCTTCCACCCTCCCTCTGTGCTCTGGTGGTTGCAATCTCCATGTGGAATATCCACACGATTGTCTTGGATGCCATCGCAGGCTCCACCCCCACCCTCCCAGAAGCTGTCCACAGATTCTGGTCTCATTTGGTGGACCACTTTCAGGCATGGATATTTGGATACCTCTCACTGTGTCGCCGACAGCTGGTCTCCTCCTGGTTCCCAGTTTGGTTCATCAAATCAGACCCTTTTCTCCACACATGTTCAATTGTGGCTACGGCCCCTTCACACGTTCCCTCCTCCTCCCCATAGTGGCGTTCCCGCTGGCAACAAGAGATAGCATCACTTCTCTGGGGTGCCTTCCCTGTTACTAAGTTTTGTTTCTTTCAGGTCAAATTTGGAAGTGTCCATCCCATGGTCAGCCTTCCTCGCAATAAATCAAAAGTTATAACAATGATTCTGTTGGGTAAGATTGTGTCCCAACATACCCCTCTCTCAACCTATGGGTCAGCGCTTAATCCTCTAGAAAATGTGGAGGAATATGGTATGTTCAGAAAGGTGGTCCTTTTACAGTCTTTGTCAGTAGAATATACTATGGTCCTTGCCAAGAGCAAGCTAAAGAAGGATTATATTACTAGAGGGTATCACGTGAAGGTTAAGATGGTGTGGTTTCAGGGTTGCCTATGGGTTCCTGCTGGACCACTTTGCCTGAAATAATCTGGGACCATCATGATGGGATCACCATAGGACATCCTGGGAAGGTGTGGTCTCTAGAACTAATTCATTGCACTTATAATTGGAGGGGGTTAGCCACACAGGTTGCCAGGTATTTTAATGAGTGCCTGGTAAGCAACCAAATAAATCCAAATTTTCAGCCCCTCGTAGGGTTGTTGGTTCCAGCTCAAAAGGCTGAGGGACCTTGGACTTCTCTATTGGTGGATTTCATTATAAAGTTATCTGCGTCTGATGGGTATGATGCCTTCATGGTAATGGTGGACCTTTTTATGAAGATCACCCACTTTATTTCCTGTAGAACTATGGTAACCATGGCTAAGATGTCTAGGCTTTTTGTATCTCATGTGTTCGCCCTTAATGGGGTGCCCTAGGAGATAACTAGTGATTTGAGGCCCTAATTTATTTCTGTTTTTTTGTGAAGAGTTGTGTAAGGCTCTTCAAATTTGCCCCTGCTGTTCAACTGCCTATCATCCCCAATCAGATGGTCAGATAGAATGAGTGAACCAGTGCTTAGAACAGTTCTTGCAGTGCTTCACTGCCGCAGACCATTCAGATTGGGTTTATCACCTTCCCATGGCCCAGTTTAATTATAATAACACTCAACATGAGTCTATTGGTTGTTCCTCATTTTTTTCCAACCATGGGTTTAACCCCACCTTCAACATGGAGCCCAGCTTTTAATCAAAAGTTGAAGCAGTGGTGGACTTTGCTATAAAAAAGTACACCAGGGGGTTGCCTCAAATTTGAAGGCAACAATGCAAGTTTATAAGAAGAACATCAATGAAAAAAGGTGGGTAGGTCCTGCATACAAGGAAGGGGATTTTGTGATGCTGGATGCTCAAAAAATCTCTTAACCAATCATGAAAAAAGCTGGGACCAAAGAGAATTGGTCCTTACTTCATTGTTAGAAAAGTGGGCCACACCTCATACTAGTTGGATCTTCCCCCTCATTCTGGGTCTTTCTGTCTTTTATGAAAGCAAGCTGACGTTGTTTAAGGGTCCCCCACCAGAGACCCCAGAGGCTTATCTCATTTATGGGACACCAGAGTGGGAAGTTGAGGAGATCCTAGCCTCCTGCAGTTTAAGAAGAAGGCTTGAGTACCTAGTATCCTGAAAGGGATTTGACGCAGTGAAAAACAGTTGGGTACCAGCATGTGACTGTGCCCATGCCCAAGATCTGATTGATTTTTTTATGAGCGTTTTCCTGAGGCTGCAGGACCCAAATTGCAGCAAACTGTTGCCACTATGAAGCTGGCCCTGAACTACAAGAAATTTTCTCTAACAAAAGCCCCTAAAGAGGGGTTGAGCCCCAAAAGAATGAGAGGGTGATGTCATGGCTTGAGAATGACATAATGGGGACCAACGGCAAGGACAAAGCTGCACGTTAGAAGCCAAAAAGGTCAAGCTATAAAGCCTTTGTGACTTGAAACATACCCTGGATTAACGCTGGGTACAGTCAAGGTATGACCAGGTTAGTCCTGGAGATGTGCGTAATGCTCAGCCAGGTGTTATAACCAGGCCATTAAAGTGCACCAGCTATGCCCTCAATTATGATGGTTCAATAAGGTTAATGGAGGAACAGGGATTCAAAACCCTTTCCATTTATTATATTGCTAAGTTGGATCGAGTCAAAATTACAATCTATAACTCAAGTCTGGATAATTTTAAGTTACAGGACTCTGGCCAATGGTATTGTGCGCCTATTGATTTGCCTAGGCTTAGAACCACTTCTGCCAATTGACAACTCTCACCATGTGTTTAATTGAGGTTTTACAAGAACAACTTTCCATGTTGGTCATTGGGCTTAATAAAACCCCATTTGTTTTAAGTATTTATGTGCACTTGTTTAGCTTTGTTTAACAACCTTCATTTGATCCAAGTTAATCAATTGTGTTCCCTCCTGGCATAGGTTTCTCTGTGCACTGTCCTTCTGAGTGGTTTTTCTTACCCTTTTCTTGGTAAAGTATTCCTTGGTAGCAGTGTGAGCCCATTTTCACCACCTTTACTGGAACTAGAGTCTTACAGACACACTTCTAACACAAAATGCCTAGAGATAGTAAGTTTGCCAAATGGTTAAAGTTTTTTATTGAGTTGTTAAACTTAATTGTTTCAGAACTTATTGATGGCTAACTATCATTATAAACAATATTATATTGATTAGATTCTCTGGCACATTATAAACTCAAAAAAGCTGGGAAAATTAACTAGCATAATTTTAAAAGTTATAGTAGATAGTATGTATATTTGTGTTATTTTGTTTCTACTTTTGACAAACAGGAAGTTCAGAGGATAAGTGGTAAAATAATTGAGTTCAATTTAAGCGTTAAAACTTAGAAAATGTTAACTTGAGTTATAATTGTCCATCCATTATTTTTTCTCATAGTATATTTTATTATATATTTTATTAATTTATAATTAAATTGCCTATATTGGATCCCCTAATAAATAGAACATCTGTGGTAAGGTAGGTTAAAATTGGTTCAGTATTTTAGAAGATAGTTCAAATACTTACACAAATAATGATTTTTATCTATAAAGAGATGTTTCAGATAGCAATTTAGTATTATCTAATTGATCTAATAAGGTTATTTTTTGGCTAAATGGTTGAAAAATTTGATTTAGTAAGCTAAATTGATTCTGAGCATGTTTTTGGTGATTTTGGGTGATTGATAGGTTTTGTGAGGCACTGGAAAGCCCAAGTTTACATTGGTGTGCACTGCATAGTTTCTATGGAACCACCTGAGGCATCAAGCAACAAGAAGGATGATGACCCTAAAGCCTATTCTCTGATGAGAGACCACCATCTTTGCAAGGCTATGTTGGCTGCAATGCATACCATGATGTCCAAAAATGCTTTTACAAAAATGGTAAATTTAATAAAAATCAGAATAGAAAAGTTTTTACTTATAAATTTGGAAAATAAATGAGAACAAAATAGGCTATTAACCTCACAAGTGAAGGCGCTGGCATTATATATAAATGGGAATTGGTGGGTTACCCCACTGTTCTTGGACATTGCATCCTCTTTTCAGGTTGCAGGTTCACAGTTTGCACTTGGAAATGAAGGCCAGAATTGTAAGGCTGTAATAATTAGGGTTGAGATTAGTGATGGGTACACCATGATTGGCTGCTCCCTAATTAAACTACAAACATTTTTCAAAAAATATACATCAAGATGCACTCCAACCACAGTGGCATGACATTCAATTAGCAACAGAAAGGTCAAAAAGGGGATATAGATGGAATAAAATAAAAAGAAGAGCCAGAATCAGTGGGATTGGAAAATTAACTTTTGTAGAAAAATTATAAAATTTTACTATCTAAATAAAAAATTAGAGAAATTTGAGCCTTTTAATTTGAAAGTTTGAGGTTTTTTGGGGAAAAGGATAGCGGTATAGGAAACTTACTTAGAGTAAAATCTGCCATTTTGGCAATGTAGTCGGGGATTTCTCTACACAAGAGCCTAATAATATCAACATAAAACCAGTCAGGCAGTTTGGGGATGGGGTAAGTATTATAAGAAATAGAGTAGTAGGTACTGGAAAGCCTAACAGGTTTAGTATGTCTATTTGTTTAAAAAAACTCAGCAGTAGCAAGAACTACCCTGCATGGGAAATCCCAATTTTCTTTTGACATTTATATGTCTTATGGCTGTGGATAAGGTTAAAAGATGGACTATAAGATGTCATAGTGTGACTAGCCTGAAGTATTATTGATGGCCATTGTTAAGTTAGATTTGTAAATAAACCAGTCATTTTAAAAAAAGATAAATAAACTAATGAAGTATAGTAGATAGCCACTATTAAATTTAGTTTGTAGTTTCATATTAAAAAAACTATATAAATAGATTAGATAAGTATAATAAATATCTAATAGTAAGTTTAGTATATAATCCAACTAATTAAATCAACTAAATATATAAAAAGAATGAAGTATTGTAGATAGCTATTAATATATTTTGTATGCAGTTAAGCCAATAAAATTATCCATTTACATAATTAAATTAAGTCCTGTAGTTGGCCATCAGTAAGTTTAGTATATAATCAAACCAAACAAATCAGTTTAATAAATTATTATATATTAAATATTGTAGATGGGAAAGGCTAATTTTAGTATAGAATTGGATCAATAAAATCAATTTGATAACAAATGTGTCAGACAATTGCCTGTCTGCTTAAGGGAAAAGAATGTTTTGGGTGCAAATAGTTTCAATGATGGGGGGTCCACCTCCACACCAACTCTAATTTGGTGCTTAAGTAATTACCTATCCAAGCTTATAATAATAGTGCTTCAAATTATAATATAGCTAAAATTAGTCAAAAGACCCTGGTCAGTTCCTGGAGGAACCCCTGAAATTAGGATAATACTTTTACTAATACTTCTCAGGCAGATAGCACAAATTTGGGGAAGCAAAGTTCACCAACTATGCAGTAAAATCAGTGGAGTCCATTGGAGGTTCCTCCCCAGCCCACTTCTAATTTAAACCAAGCACCTAAACTTCAAACACCCTCTTTATAGTCTTGGAGGGGTCACTCAAGGTGATTGGCTCAAAAATTTAAAATCTTTGCCTCATGGACATGTCCTACTTACTTTCAACCCTCTATTGCCATTCTGTTAAAAAGATCTGAGATTTGAGAGCTCTGATAGATCAAACGCCCATATTTTAAATTGGGCTTAAAGCTAATAATGAAATTGATGCTTATTGCACTTCAAGCTCCAAGTTAAGTTATATACTAAGCAGTGAGATTGGAAGAGGGTTTTCTTTTAATCCCCTTGCTGCAACATAGTAAAAATCTTATAAAAACCTAACTTTTATTCTACCTTATACACAGTGCATTCAAAAAGTTCTGGGACTAATGTTATAAAGACACAACTTTACAAATAAATAAACTTTCTTTTATCATAATTTAACATACAACCTTTCCTCTCTATACATATTTATATTGCTAAAACAATTGTTAAAAGGTATGCACATAGTTCCTATTTTGTATAACCATGTTTAAACCAGCTGTCACATCCTTCTGAATTGTCTCTACTTTATCAAAAGGATGAACCTTCAGTGCCACCTTCAGATTATAATTATCCACCCTATTCACCAGATTTGGCTCTGTCTGACTTCTTTCTGTTCTCTAATCTGAAGGTGGCACTGAAGGTTCATCCTTTTGATAAAGTAGAGACAATTCAGAAAAATGTGACAGCTGGTTTAAACATGGTTATACAAAATAGGAACTATGTGCATACCCTTTAACAATTGTTTTAGCAATATAAATATGTATAGAGAGGGAAAGTTTGTATGTTAAATTATGATAAAAGAAAGTTTATTTATTTGTAAAGTTGTGTCTTTATAACGTTAGTCCCAGAACTTTTTGAATGCACTGTAAAAATGGTATTATTTTATTAAGTGGTGTAAAAACTCACTTTTATTTTTATTTTAGCAGTTGAGATAATACTTCTCCTGCATTACTGTTGAAATAAGAGAAAAATTAGCACCAGCAAGCATACACCCCACCCTGATTCCAATAACAAGTTAAATTAAGTATTGCAGATGGCCATTGTTAATTTTAGTATAAAATTTGACTATTTAGATAAAGAATTAATTATTAACCTTTTACACAAAATCATTGTGCTTATTAAATCAACCAAATGATATCAAACTGCTTAGAAAAAATGATATATTGATTCCAATTAAAGTTATATAAAATATATTCACATCTTATATATAATTTTTACTTAAAGTTTTATTTTAAAAATATAGAAAACCAGTATATGTTGATTCTTTTAATTCAAAACATCTTTATAATATTTTTGGCTTACTTTTGTTCATTTATTTAGGAGGAAATAAGAAAAAATCCTTATATATATAAAATATTATATATAAAATGATTTTTCTAATCACTTATCAATTAGATGGTGACTGATTTCAACTTAATTTAACTAACTTTCTGAATTTATCTCTATCAGCAGTCTGGTTTCTGTTTCTTGGAGTTTTAATATAGGCTAATCTAACCAATCACTTCAGTAATCAATTTATCCTAGAAATCTTCTTTTAAAAGTTAAATAAAACATAATAATCTTATCACAACATCATAATAAATGAAATGTTACAGAAGATAATGAAAGATACCCATATAAGGTATATGCTCTTTAGCTTTTTATCATAAGATAAATGGTATATCTTTTTGTAAGTAGCTCTATACTATTAATTTAATAATGACAAGAGGATGGAGGAAATGATATCTTGTCCTAGCCAAAATAGGTTTTGAACTAGTTATACTACTTAGTATCCCACCTTAAGGGGTATATGAATGGCCTATCCCACTACTGTTAAATTTGCTAACTTCATGTTCTATTTTATCAAGAATTACTTCATACAACTTAATAAAATATGCAGGTCATTATACATGCTTGATATATAATCCTATAGTTTGATTGAAGTACATATTCTAGGAGTTATGATGGGGTTTCTGTTGTATTATCATTTACATCTTTATTAATTTTTATGCATTTTACTTCAAATATATAAGCCATCTCTAGCATTTTAGAGGTATAGTATCAGAAGAGTATTACATATTCTATAGAAAAACCAAGAGTTTATCTTTCATAGTTCTTGAGAAAAAGGGTCATAAAGTTAAATTTAAAATTAGTGGGATAGGCCATTCATACTCCCCTTAAGTGTACAGGTGTGCTTAGCTACATCCGGTGTTCAGTTGATTATAGCTGAATGGTATTATTTGATCGATTCGATAGATTCGATTGGTTTTGGCCGTTTGGTTGGCGGTTTTTGGTTGATGCGATAGGTTTAGCTTGGTTTTGGTTGAGCGGCTGGGTTTCTGGTTGATTTAATAGACTAATTGTTTTTAGCCGAACGATGGTTATTTGGTTAATTCGATATTCAGTTCTTGTTTTAGTGAGTGGTTGGTGGTTTTAGTTGATTCCATAAGTTTAGCTTAGTTTTGGATAAGTGGTTGGAGGTTTTTGATTGATTCGATAAGTTCAGTTGGATTTTGGCTGATTGCTGGTTTTTGGTTGATTCAATAATGCAATTGGTTTTAGCCGAGTGGCTGATGGTTATCTATAATATAAAATTTAAAATAGTCATTTTGAATCCTTTGATAAGTTAAACACCATAGCAAAGCACGGGTTACTTGGATGCTAGTTCTATAATAAATTAGTGAGAATCTTTTATTCATATAAGATATTTGTACTAAGTTTTAATATTGTAGTTTCTATGGTTTTAAGATATAATTCAATCAGTTGATCAGGATTGGCTTTTTATCAATAAACTTCCTATATAATATAGCTACCGCCACTAGTTAGACTTTAGCTTAAATTATGGATATTCCAACCTTGACACTTAAGCGAAAGAATTTGTGCAGAATTTCAGTTTATTACTGAGTGAGATGCTACACCTCCTTTAGGTTGCAATAACTAAACTCAAACATAGCAATTAGTTATGGATCAAGTTGGTTGATGTGGGAAGTATTTCTAATTAATTTTAAATTTTATATAAATCCATCTCTTCAATTATAACGGAGTCATCTGAAATTTTGGCTATGGTAGATCAAGAAGATTTAATATAAGCATTAACCTGCAATACGTTAACTGATGTAATGTGCTTTATCCCTCGGGCAGGAAGTTCGTGTACAAAATTGAGCAATTTCCCATCTCAGAATACTTTCTAAGCTTAGGATTAGAGGTCATGTGGCTAGAGCTGTCACATGTTAGACTGTTTTAAGTTTGCTAATTTGATTTATGGTTGAGATTCTGACAGCATGTGGATTGCCAAATGCCACATTAATTGGCAATCCTGGCATCGTGACAGTATTATATTGTGCCACATATTAATTAAAACAATGGCAAATAGATAATATCAACTGGATAATTTCATATCATAGTCATAAAGTAATTTTAGTTAAACTAACTTTCTCACGGTAATTGTTAGAGAAAGGTTTTTTTATAAAAATGCATTATAAAGCTAGCTTCCTCACTATACAACTATTGATATAGATAAAATCAGATTTAGCTCAACTATTGCTGATAACACAAATTATGAATTTTTATGCAGCGATAAAATTAATTCATAAGCAATGTGGAACTTCAATTTTAGTATCTACAGTTTAGGATCAGATGGATAATTTAAGCCAATAATAAATTTAGCATTCATTAAAGTATTTTAATCTAGATAATCGTTTTTTTAATACTAGATGATCCCAACCCAAGGGAAAAATCAATGCTGATAATCATTTCTTTATAAACCTATCAGATTTAAAGTTTTAGCAGGAATCACGCCACAGATCTAATTTAATTTTATTCGAGGTGGGCCGACCTGGGGACGATACCGCACCGATTAGGGAAGTGAAGAAAATGGGAGAGGATAAAACCCGGAAAACCTCCATGCGCGGCGTATGATAGGTCAGGAACTCCATGGACCACCTTTGCTATTCGCTATCTTGGTTCGGGGCATTGGCACACAAAACCAACACAATCAAAATCGTCCCCTACCCAAAGTCCATTACCGGGATCGAACTCGGGAGGCAGTGGCAGACGCCACAGATCTATGTATCCAATATAAATTAAACCTAATTATTGATCTCATAGCCGACTTTATTTTAATCAAGATCAAAATCTAGTTGTGTCCATTTTATCTGGATCAGGTTAACTTAAAGATAGCTTATCTTATCAGTATTTAAACATATATAGAAACTGATCCAAATTTGGGGCGAGTGGAAATTTTTTGGTTTATCACATGTGCAATAGTTCTTTATTTACAAGTTTACTTTTATGATATTAAGAATTAATATCACGATATATGCCTAAACTTTAAAAGCTACTAATTCAATACTCAGATCAAATAGGACCATCTAGTACTAAAAAATACTCAGATCAAATATGCACAGTTTTAGAGAAGTCAACTAGCGACTTAATATAAGTTTTAGGGTATATATATCTAGTGATATACCATATGCTGTAAATAATGGACAGTACTCTTGTTTCAGTTGGAACTATCTTGAATTTTTGAATTGCACTTCCAATGGGGCAGGTTCAATATTGAAGTTACACTAGGCGGATTCTCAAAAAGCAATAAACTAAATAGGAAAATACAGGTTAAAAATCGACCTAATTTTTATTTTCGAAAAGAGGAAATATTTATAGGCTTTTTTATGGTTCATAATCTATCAAAGTGAATTAATCTCTGTGCGATCGAATCTTCAATCAGTTGATCGGGATCCAATTGATCATTAACTTTGATAGATTGCGATAGATTGCTCGCTCCTTCCAATGATATCAGGGGAATTGAGGAAAGGGATTTTTTTGGAGATATGCAAATTCAGTGAAATCCTGACACTTCCCCCTCAAGATTCAATTGCGGTGGAGGATGACTTAAAAACCTAGGATGAATACGATTTACCACAATACCAGTATCAGTATGAACAATCAAATATTCTAATCCTTTTCAAAATATAACTCTATAAGGACCAGACCAATTAGTTCCTAGCTTTTCATTCTGTCCACCTGGCCAAGAATAATAATACATAACATAATCTCCAATCTGATATTTAGGTAAGACTGGTTTATGTTGATTGCTTCGTAGAGTCTCTCTTCGAGTGGTAGTTTCGATCAAATTCATTGCTTGAGCCTGGAGGCGGATAATCTCATCAGCTAAATTCCTCATAACTAAATCAGAATTTTCTGGGATGCTTTCTTCTAGGATAGTCTGAACACTAAAGGAACTGAAGGATCCCGCCCATATATACACTTAAATGGGGACATCTTGATAATGCGGTGATAGCTTATCTGATAAGCAAACAAGGCACTGGGTAAATAAAAATTCCACTGAGTTGGATCAGTCAAGGCCATTTTCCTTAAAATTGAGACCAAGTTCCATTAACTCGTTCAATGGCCCCATTGTTAGATAGATTATATGGGACAATAAATTGCTGAGTAGTGTTAAATAATTTTGATAACTCCTGTATAAGCTGTGAGGTGAAATTAGTCCCATTATCTGACATAAGAACCTTGGGACATCCATGTTGGGAAATAATATGCTGATATAGGAATAAGGCTGTAGTCTTAGCCAAAGGGGTAGCAATTGAAATGGCCTCAACCCATTTGGTCAAATGGTCAATGGCCATAATGATATACTGATGACCATGCACTCCTTGAGGAAAAGGCCCTACAACATCAATGCTGACTACTTCAAATGCCTTAGTTGGGGAAATGACTTGATGTAGATAAGTAGGGTTGGTAGTTCCATGACATTTGCAAGTAAGACATGAGCCAAGAGTCTCCCAAATAAACTCAGTCATTTTATTCCAATAGTATCGAGTCTTCAACCATTCTTGAGTTTTCTTTAAGCTGCTATGACTAACTTGTTTATGACCTTCCATTACAACATGAAACCTGGAGTTAGGATATAGGAAGGGCAACCACTTGGACTTGACCTTCTTATACAAAGATCTATCTTGAATCATAGTATCCTTGGTAATTGATTTTAGATAGGCTCAATCCTCTTCAGTCTCT
Source organism: Massospora cicadina (assembly GCA_022478985.1). Lineage (NCBI taxonomy): Eukaryota > Fungi > Entomophthoromycota > Entomophthoromycetes > Entomophthorales > Entomophthoraceae > Massospora > Massospora cicadina. The sequence continues at coordinate 66,207 of JAKSZP010009528.1, read as the reverse complement.
TGATCCCATAATTCCAGTCATCCAATAAGATTATACAAGCATTCTTCTTTTTCTGGTTTCAAGGTCAAAATAGGTAGTCAGGATAACCCATCCACATTTTGATGCTGAGCTCCTAAATGATAAACAATAGAAAAGTTGTAATTTTGCAATCATAAAGCCCAATGGGCCAACCTCCCATCAGGATCCTTTATATCCTGCAGTCATCATAAGGAGGAATGGTTGGTAATAACGGTGAAATGGGTACCATATAAAAAGGGCCAAAAATGCTTGATAGCCAAAATTACCACCAAACATTCCCACCCAGTAACATTATAATTTCGTTCAGCCTTTGACAAAGTTTTGCTATAGTAAGCAACAGGATGATCCTTATTTTCTTCACACATTGAGATAAAATTGCCTCAATAATGATATTGCTTGCATCTGTATATAGAAAGAAAGGCTTATCTAACTGGGGGTGAATTAGAACAGGTCCCTTCATCAAGGCAGTATGCAGAGAATTAAAAGACTGTTCTTGAGCTGATCCTTACTCAAAAGACACTCCTTTTTGCAATAGATAAAATAAGGGTTCAGCTATATCAGCAAAGTTGGGAATAAATTGCCAGTAATACCCAACCATACCAAGAAAGAATTGAATACCCTGTAAAGAAGAGAGAGGAGGCATCTGTTGGATAGCTTGAACTTTGTCTGCAGGGGTTAAATCCCTTTAGCTGAAACCTGATATCCTAAGAAGTCCATTTCATTTTTGAAAGAATGAGCACTTGGAGGGCTTGAGTTTTAAGGAAGGGCCCCAAATTCAGCTGAAAAATTCTTTTGAATAGTTTAAATGCTCAGTAAAGGTTTTGGAAAACACAGTAATATCATCAAGATATACCAGAACACAAGTAAGCTTTGAATCCTGGAGCATACTGTCCATGGCCCTTTGAAAAGTTGTGGGGGCATTGCTTAGGCCTTGAGTCATGCAAGTTTTTTCAAACAACCCTTCACTCAATTCAGGGCACACTTGGCATGATTTTCTAAAGACAGTTCGATTTGCTAATATCTACTGGCTAATTCCATGACCAAAAAATAGGTGGATCCAGCCAACAATCTAAGTGAATCATCAATCCTAGGTAAGGGATAACAGTACCATCAGGTAATAGCATTTAATTGATAATAATCTATCACAACTCGATGAGAACCATCTTTCTTCTTAACTAACAACAATGGGGATATCCAGGGACTATTGGTGTAAGTCTTGGGAAATGTCCTTTGGCTCTCAATTGGATCATCTTCCCATTCCCAAATAAAAAGACACCAAAGAGGATGGCAGTACCTCTCATCACTCAGGGCAACCTTGCTCACATAATAGATGAGCAATAGGTAACAGCTCATCTGCTTTGGATCCCACCCCCAATACCCACTCTTACCTCAGCAGAACTGTTGTAGAGAATTAGTGAAATATGTGCTGAGATTACTGAATTGAAATTGGTTGGATCTAATTCAGCTGGCAATCTGGCTGATGCCCAAAATTTGAATGACTGTAAAAGCATGAGAATAAGATATCAGCTGGATTTCTCAACAGTTCCAATTTAATTTTAGACCAGTTGAACAAATATTGGGTGCTATCGATGAGGGTTCAAAGCCCTCAAGTAGTAATTTGGGTGTTGCACCCAATGTGCTGCTGTTGACTGAACAAATGGTTAGATGACTGAGCGCAGGTGGGTTGGCCATCCCAGATCCATTTCCAACCAAATGGACCTATCCCTATAAGGGATGGCCTTGAGGGATTCCTGTCACCCGTTGGGCCAAACACTGTCATGCTAACCATCAGAAATATAGTTGAGCCCTGGTTCAGATGTTTGAGGTCAAACTGATAGAGACTCAGCCTACCACCAAATTTTGCAATGTCAGTTTCCAAAGAATATACCCCCCAATCCCAAACAATATGCTGGTTAGGCCAAATTTGTAGGCCCTGACCCCATCCTGTTACTACCCAATTGACCACTATTTAATCAGTTGCATGGCACTGAGAAAATTGTTGGTCAATTTTTTTACTTTCATTTTCAAATAAATTTTTGCCAAAAAATAAATTTTCTTTATTTTTCTATTCTGACCACATCCCAGATGGTATTTCTCTGGTGGTCCATCACCCCGCACTCTGTGTGAGCATTACCAATTCTTTTGGTCACCATGGCTCCCTTTATTGCCAATTGGGCCCAGCAAGTCTAACGCTTTTGATTTTACAACCCCGCTCTTATAAATTTCTGACAACAATACATGGGGATCTTATAGCCCTAAGTACAACAATAGAAAGAGATAATCCATCTCCCTATTACCCCCAATAAGTTGGCATCTCAAGCCAAGAATCTCGTCAAGACTATCCCAGTAATCCCACCTCATTCAGTTAGAACCACTGAGTTAGGAATGGGTTCAGTGTGGTTTGTCATTGGGATACTCCTTACCCTGTTATTATACCACCACTTCCTGATATCATATTTTTTAGCTCCATATCAAGTCATATAGTTGGCAATGCCTCTAGCATTCTGGCTTGCCTTTTGGGTGTTCACACATCCCAACTGGCAGGCCAGTCTATACTTTTTCTGCCGTTTCCATAACAATTGGAGGGTTTCAATAATCCAGCCTCCAGCAATTGATTCAACTCCTTAGTAATCTGGGCTTCTTCTACTTTGGATTTATGATAGAGCTTCACATGGATAGGAAGGTGATCACCAGTTTCAACAGTGTGCACTACACCTTTCACCTTTCCAAAATTGTAAGTATGCCTAGCAAAAATGTTAGAATATTTATCCAATAATTTGAAGTACTTGTTTCTCTTGTTTCTTAGAGAGATGTTTTCCAATAGCAGGTCCCACAGTAAGGATTTCCTGATCACTATCCAATCCAAAGTCTTGTAAACTTTCAAAGAGTTTAACATTATAGATATGAGATAAGGGTAACAGCTTGACATAAGCAATTGGGCGCTCTTGATCTACCAGTTTTGGCACATCAGTATAGTTTGCTAGTAAGACAGATAAAGAGCCTGAATAAGCATAATCCAATATTCTAGGACAAGGCAAAGGTTCTTTGGCAGAAGTATTGACAGTGCCCTGGACTTTTAGCAAATTCCCCTTGGGAATGGAAAAGTGCAAAGAAGTATTAATGATCACTTGTAATTTTGATGGAATAACTGATTTTTCAAGAGAAAAAATAGGCATTCCCTCTTCAATATCAGCCATGGTAGGAGGTTATTTTACATGAGGATCTTTAACCTGATACTGAAGTGAATAAGACCTTTTGGTTCCTTCTAGCAGACATAACCAATGTCAAGTGGAAGCATGATCAGATAAAAGTAAGGGAACACAATACCCCAAGAGAGACAACGACAAGTCAGGGTAGTTGATAATTCCATCAAATTCTTGTAAAAATTGAGTTTCCAAGAGTAGGTCATAACTCAAATTATTGAGCACAATCACTGGAATGGTAAAGGTTAATTTCCCAATTTTCAGAGGAAGGGATGAAAAAGCTCCAATAGACTGAGTACTCTGAGGGCTGGCGATGCCATGTTCTTCATAATGAGAAATATAGGGGGTTAATTTGATCTATCTGACCAATTTGGAGGAGACAAAATTCACTGGGAATCCAGTATCTATGATAGCCTTGGCATTGATTTTATTTACTCAGAAATTAATTCGGGTAATGGTGCTTCTAAACTGAGAGGATAATGCCAATAAGGAGGGCAAAAAATAAGAAGAATAGTCATCTTTATTACACTAGATTGAACTTTGCTGCTCTTGCTGCGCACTCACATCATTATCAAGGTGAAGAATTTTATTGGTCTTATCTCTTTTCTTTTTTTCATTGTCTTCCTTTTTAAAACAACGATCCTCAGTATAAAAATAGCAATAACAGTAATTATACAGGATCACTCTAGTGTTCTCAGGCATGGCAAAGACTTTGGGCCAACTAGGTCTAGGAGACTTATAAACTCAGGGTTTTTTGAAGAATTGAGGGGCAACTCCAATAAGGCCTCCTTAATATCCAAAATACTTCAAAAATTCTTTTTGGCACTGATCAAATAAACTTGCATTTGTGTCCTAGTAATAAAGACTGACAGAACTGCAGTTATTGCATTGTCCAAGTTTAACCAACCACAGGCTACAAGAGTTTGAGCTTCCCAATAGAACCAATAAGCAAAGTTCTTAATAGATTCATTTTGGTGGGGCTGTATACCCATAAAGGCCTGTTTTTGTGAAGATAGGGTCTGCTCACTTCCAAATTCTTTGATCAATGCTTCTTTGACTTGAGCCCAAGTAGAGAAAGTCATTAAGTGGGGAACCATAATATCTTGAGCTAATTGCATAAGGCATTTAGGCAAGTAATTCATCTTTTGGTAATCCATGGCCTCACTTAAAGCCTTTTCATACAGATATAGAAAGGCAATAATGCTGCCTTCCCCTAGGGAGTATTTGTCCTTGAACACTGGCTTAAAACTTATGGGGGCATTGGTAGTCAAAACATGCACTCCAGGTTGTTCAGATTGAGTAGACACATAAGAGGCAGAATCTGAAGCTTGTAAAGAAAATTGAGGGTAAGGACCAACAGCTTCCATCCAAATTTCATTAATCCATCAATTCAGGTCTGCATGGCCTACTTTCTCATCTAGTTGGCGAGATAGCTCAAAAATCTGTTTCTGTTGTGCATTGTACTTGAGTTCCATATTCTTGATTTTTGCTTGGAGCAATTCCCCTTTTGATTCACAAGCATGTAATAAGATATCAGTGTCCTTGGCCCACTTTCCCAAATTGATCAATTTATCAGACAATGAATGCAGAGTCAAAAGGGGGTCAATTGGTACCCCATCAGGGGTTAAGTTGCATTCTTTGGCCACCTTAGAGAATTGTTTACATAAGTGGGTCATCATGTTCATGAGAGAGTTAATTTGCTGATAAGATTCTTACTGACCATCAGCGCCTGGAGGTCCACGAGGTCCATCTGCATCTGGGGGTCCATGGAGCCCATCAGCTCCAGAAGGTCCATGAGGCTCTACACCTCCAGGTGGCCCACAAGGTCCTTCTACCCCAGGAGGACCCATATTTCCAGAGGTTTTCTCTACTTCATTGACCTGGAACTGAATTCCTGAGTACAATTGTTCCAATTGAAAAAGACAGGTTTTAATTTCTTCCTCCATTGATTGACTACATTCAGAGAGTTGGGAAACACCCTCTCTCCATTCCTTCTGGATCTCTTGAACCTGTTTTAGAAACTGTACATCAATAAAATTTGATATCCCATAATCAAACTGAATGAGCTGATGTTGTACTTCATTGAGGAAAGTTCAATTATTAATAATAGCATCACAATTATCTCAGCTAAACTCAGAGGCTGACTTGAAAAAATCAGAAATATAATTATTTAAGGATTGGAGTCCTTCTAATAGATTGAGCATCCCTTGATGGTGCATTCCAACTACAGATAGCAAGTGGTATAATGTAGAATGTACAAGTTGTTGTAGATATTGTTTGGAGCCAATCTATGGCATTTGAGAGGTTTGCAGTACTTCTTGCAATATAGAAGGTACTGCATTTGATTGAGATTGGGTAGAACATATTCCAGGGATTAGAACCCCTTCAAGTAATTGATTGATGATATTTTGCAAGGCCTCAGGTGGAATTTGAAAGTCTGAGGTGAAACTTAAGTTAGGATTATAGAATTCTAAGTTGGCCCAAAATTTCAACATGGAGGGTAATCTTGGGATTTGGGCTCCAATTGAAGGGACCCATTGTAAAATACTGTCTTGCTCTTGATTTTGAGCCTCATCAGGTAAAAATTGAGAATCCAAAGTGATAGACGTAGTCACTGGTGCATAACTTAGAGAGCCCCTGTAGTGAGCACCACTCTTGAAGTTTTGAATTGCACTTCCAATGGGGCAGGTTCAATCTTGAAGTTACACTAGACAGATTCTCCAAAAAGCAATAAACTAAATAGGAAAATACAGGTTAAAAATTGACCTAATTTTTATTTTTTAAAAAAGGAAATATTTATAGGTTTTTTACAGTTCATAATCTATCAGAGTAAATTAATCTCTGCATGATCAAATCTTCAATCAGTTGATCAGGATCTGATTGATCATTAACTTTGATAGATTGTGATAGATTGCTCACTCCTTCTGATGATGTTGGGGGAATTGAGGAAGGGGATTTTTCAGAGATATGAAAATTTGGTGAAATCCTGACAAACTGCAATATATATCACAATAAATGTGGAAAGCTGCATATGTACAATTCTAACATTTACCCATGTTATTCTATTATGTAAGGTTTAATTAGTTTATCATTCTAATTTATTTAGGACTTGTATACCCTGAATGTGCAAACCAGGTGTCACTTAAACTCTAAACTGCGATTGCCTTCTTTGATATCATTCAGCATCTGGTCAATATCTATAACTATAACGCTCAACATCTTTGTAGTTTATTTGGTTTTTTGTCTTTCTTCTGTCATCATTTCAATACTTTTCTCAATGTTACAATTGTACTCAAGCTAAAGATTGTTTATATGCATATGAAAACACCAAAAGACTATTTTAAATCAGTTCTCTATATGATCCCGTTTATAGATCCTTATTGATTGACTTAGTTCCGTTTGGTAAGAGCTTATATTTTAATATCTAACCTTTAGCGTATAATGGATATATTAGATAAAACAGGTCGTTGTTCAACTGATAACTATAATATAGCAGTAATACAACTTTATATAACAAACTATCCAGGCTTATTATACTGCTTTATTATTCCATTATGTATCATAGTAAAATTAGCTTTTACAGAAGCCACACCTGATCCTACTTCTGATGAAGAAGCCCAAAATATGCTTGGAGTTCACGGCTCAGGTTCTAGAAAAGTTGTATTTAGAGTGTAAGTTTATATGTAGAATTGATACTAACTTTTAGATCATTATACCCTTTGACTTCATTTTTATGTTACTTGGGTCAGATGTTAGCTTGTTTTTATTGGCTTTATACAAACAAAATTAGTACCTTTTTGACAATCTGTGATCTTATTGGTACTAGTATTGTTGGTGCAATTAATATGGTCTGCTTCATTTATGATCCTTATATCCAGTTCTCATTTTACCAGATTAAGAATAGTTTGACAGATAGAGGAGATAGCTCAGAAAGGACTGCTTTACTTAACTCTAGTTCTCAGGAAGGATGCAGCAGTACTGCAACTGGTAGAAGACAGTATACGTCTAGAGAGCCTATCAAACCACACAAGGATGCTGGTTATAATTCAGTAACCAAGTGCTATGTTTCCCCTATTCCTATTCCTGGTGCAAGAGATCCTGAAGAGTTAAGAAGAGAGAAGTGGCATACAACTGATCTTCATCTTCATCCCAAATACTTTTTCAAAACAAAGTTTTAATAAAGCTTATGGTATCGAGTTATATATACTGAGTTATCCTGGTATAAATTATTCTATTATATAATTACAGTAGGAACTCTGTATATCGAACTTCTATATATCAAAAATCTCTAATTATCGAATTTTTAAGTCCCATGAAATTTTCAATATTTAAAGTTCCTACTTTTTTAAATACAAACAATTTCTAAAGTAAATAAATACTGTACACTAAAATCTTACTACTAAATAAATACAATAATTTTTATTAAATAAATGCTTATGGGTTTCCTTTATTTATTACCAAAATGTTGTTTTAATAGTATGAAGGCCTAACCATCTAGTACTAAAAAAATAGTATGAAGGCCTATATATGATTTTCTAACAAATTCCAGTGCTTATCCTACCTACGAATAATAATAAGAAACAGGTTTCCGTATATCGAAATTTCTATTCAGAATCCTTTCTTAGGAAGCATCAAATTCGATATACGGAGGTCCCACTGTATATCATTTTAATAGCAACTAAAAGTTATCATTATATAAATTACTATTGACCTTACTACTTTTTGCTATAAAAAAGTATACTATTATTTTTATAAGCAATATATAATGAGGTTATTTTATAAATCTTATAAATTGTAAGAATTTTTTCTATAATCCATCACTTTACATTTAATTTTTACATTTTAATTATTAATTATTAGATAGTCTTTAATTCCATATAGTGAATATAGTAAGTTATAATCTAGTACTAAAAAAATATAGTAAGTTATACAATAAGTTTACCTCCTTATGCTAAGTTTAGGTAAGGTTCAAGCCAGCGGCGGTTAACGGTAGTGGGTGGTTAGCCGAGCGGGTAAAACTGCTTCCACCCCTAGTGCAGGTTCTGAGTTCGAAACCTGTACTGGCTAGAAAACATTCTCGGTGTGGTATATGTTCCAAGGTCGACCCACCTCGAATAATTTAAGCTTATATCCTATTAAGAATTAATAATTCTATTAAATATGTTATGTGCTAATTTTTTCTAAACTATATTGAGTATTTTTTATGGATTATTAGTAAACTGCCTTGTAGACAATATCATATAATCATAATCACATAATTTATTTCATATTATGACTTTATTATTTTTAGCTACACTTCTTAAATTCTGTAGGGTTTCTGATTTGTTAAATGCTCAATGGTGCTATTCCTAGAAGACCCTGCAGAAAAGCACTTGCAGTATGCTTTGTATCTTACAAAATAACTGTTATTTTAGTTGAGCCAAATTTACAACCACTCAATAATAGGCAATCAGAGCTCTTCTCTTAATTGAAGTTCATCAAGATAATATAATGAGGAAAGAAGTCTATATATAAAGGTTTTTATCTTTTCTAAAATCATAAAAGTATTTGATATTTTATTTCTAATATTAAACACTAAGTCTGAGAAGGAATTTTTTTGCTTTTTGGTAAGTAAAGCTGAATACAATTATTGGTTACATGGAGTGGCCTAAGTTGGAAAACTTTGGTTGGTAAATAGTTAATTCAGAGATTTTAAATTCCTTTGGAATTGCACTTGGTAGCAAAATAGCTTCTGTGAGGTGATGTCTAGGCACTTTTGCATCAGTAGGGTCTGTATATGTAGAAACAATCCTAGTCACAACTGCTAGTCACTATTTTCAAGACTATGCAAAGGAACATATAATATTAACTTATATAAAAAGATTAGAAATCAGAAAATCTTTATCAAGTAGAAAGATGGCATTAAAGTACCAGAAGAAAATCCATAATGTGATGAGTGATAGGAAATACCACATGTGAGGGTGGAAGGAGATTTGGGAATGTAAAAGATGATGGCATAGTCCAGATTTAGAGTTGAATTAAATCAGAAATTATTATTGAAGGCTGAGCTGAAAGCAATAATTGTAACACAGTTAAGTGGTTCCTGTTATCTGCTATTAGGAAGCCAATAAGTAGTAAGATATAATGTGCCAAAGTTGTTTGAGAAAGTAGTTAAAGTAGTTAACCACTTGATATGACTTCAAGCTTAAATCAAGATGATATTAAGTCAGTTTGGGCATTTTCCTTATCTCAATGGCTTTTGTAGCACTATCAGAGAGATTTATCTTGAATTTGGTATGTTATGAACTCAGCATTTCCATGAGAAATTGCTAAGTACTTAAAAATAATTTTTTTAGTGATTTCAGGCTTTAGGCTCAATAAAACATTGGTTAATGAATAATAGTAATATTTCAAGAAATTAAGTATAAGCTATCATTATTTGATGACTAAATAATAATCTTTTCAGGAATTAGGTTTGAGAAAGAGTTAAACATTATTTAAATTGATATTAAATGTAAACTGAAGTCTTGGTAAATAGTAAGCAAGTTGATAACCATAAGTCAAGGCTTCACCTAACCTAGAGCAAAGCCTAATTAAGCCCCCTCTAGCCTCAACTAGGGGTAACAATGATTTTGCCTTGTCTGGCAGCCTAGTTAGGGCTCCAAACTACCAGAGTTTGACTGAAGGTGATAATCCAAGGTAGTTGGGTTAGGATTTAGCTTGGCAAGTAAAAGTTGGGTTCCAATGTCATAATCTGTAGGCAGTCAGTGGTAGGACAAAGTATTTCATTTGTCTGGAAAAACTTGATTTTGAAGAGAAGGGGGTCCCAAGGTTTGTTTAGTTAACCTTTCTTAGAAAAGGTAACCTTAGTTTTTATGTTAGGATAGAAAAGCTGAGTGTGAGAATAAAAGGTAGTCAGTTTAGGCTTAGTTCTAAAATAAAGTTTGGCATTGCAATTCTTGAAGGGGTGCACGTTTTTGCTAAGATAGTCAAAAGCACAAACTTGAAGGTTGAGGTAGACAAGAAACAGAGGAGTTAGGCAGCACTCTGACATTTCTGGCTGATGGGAGAAACAACAAAATAGAGGGGGGCAAAATGTTAAGCTGATAATAAAGCTGCATAAGCTGTATTAATATCTTTCAAAAACATGCAGTTGAGTCAAAAAGCAGCTCCAGGGATGTAGGAATAAACATATTTTACCAGGTAAATTCTCAGCATTTTCCTCAGGAACTTCAATGGTGAGTTTGTGGCAAGGGAAAGCTTGGTAACAAGAGGACAGGCCAAAATATCAAGGTTTAGATTATGTGATTCAGATTTAAAATGCCAGCAGCTATTTTTAAGTAGGCATTTAAAGTTAATTAAAATTAGCCTGGCCATTATTGAGGTCCAAGATGAATTCAGGTAGCAGTTATTCACTGCATAGGCTTTAATATAACTTTCTGTCAACGCAGCTCAAATTCTGGGGAAATTTCAAGGGTTTGTGGATTAACTGAATCAAATTAAGAGCCAAAATGGAAAAAGTATTAGAATTTGAGTTTCTAACCCAGTTGATATGAAGGCGAGGAATCTTTTTAGCTTTGCATAAATTCAAGATGGTTGTCAGGTTTTCCACAGATGTGCTCACTGGTGCTAATGTGGGGGAACCCAACAAGTAGGCCAACTGCAAGGGGATAGCATCAGCCAAGAGGACAGGGGCGGCTCCAGATGTGACAATGGATGATACTCCGTTCATTTAGATAAATTAAACTAATAAAAATATAAGATAAAATAGATCTTATGAATAAAAATATTATATTAAAATAATATTTAGGTCTTTTTATAGGGTATTTGGGGACATGTGTCTCAAGGATTGTCATGGCCCCATCCAAGTAGGGTTTCTCCTGGCCTTCTGGATTGCCCACTATTCTGATCCTTACTTGGATCAAGCCACCCTTGTGACCAGGTCAAGTGATATCCCAGGTCACATGTCTTAAGAAAAAAGAATGTACTATTTTCTCATATTTGGGGTAATTTATACCAAGCCCCAAATTTGATATACTTGTAGATTTGACTCTTATTATTGATTCTAATAAGCTGTTTGGGATTTACACCCCTCAAATGGGGATATTGGTTCTTTCCCTGGACAAGGCTTTCACCTAACCCAGGGAAAATCCTGACAATGGTGGCTAGCATTTTGTAACTGATTTCAATGAAAAGATCAGCCATTATAAAGTTAATTGTGGAGTTGACAATAAAACTACCCAAACAGAAATTAGAAGACAGTTTGTTAGTATGGCGTGGCTTCCAAAGCTACAGCTAACCATAATTTTAAAATTTTTTAAAAATTTGGTCAAATTACGCCAACCTGAGCAGATGACTGAATCAGTTCAGCTGAGCTGCCATGGTTGACAGTTTGCTGCCAATCAGGTGTAGCCAACTTTCCAACTCCAGTGGATAAACCATTATTAGCCAAGTTGAATTCTTTTAAGTGTCTTGATTGGATGACAAAAATGACTGGTCATATAACGTTAAACTGGATTTTGCATTGGAGGAGTTTTTCATCAATCCTCCTGAATTGCGCCCCTGCCATTTTCATCCTAAAATGATTATCCCATTTATAAAAAATATAATTAAAATGGCAGTTGAAGCTGCTTCAGCTCCTGCCAACACCCTACTCTATGAGCAACTCCATAGGGCAATGGAACCCGTGGTTGAGGGTATTCCTATCTTTAATTTCCCTCATGATTTTGAAGAAGATGTAAAGTTTGAAATTGAGGAGCTTGCTTTTGGTGCTAGCCATGCTTGCATTGATGTGGCAAAAGCTTCTCTTTTTAGCCCTGCTTATCCTGAAACCCGCTGGTGCATCAAGTCTTTCACTTGTGTGATAGCTCTCATAACTTTTTTGCTGAGCATCAACTTTCTCAATACGTTGAGGTGATGGATAAAGCTGACCTCATAATAAAGAAAGCCCACAACTATACCTCCTTATGCCACATGTCGCTGATGCTTCCACCCTAATGCTGTCCATCATGGTCCACCAACTAAAACAGGTGCTGGACAAAAGTTTCCACAAAGCTTTCTCCACTTCTGATATAGCTTTCTAGGCTGTTAGCTGTGGTGCCATATTAGGATTTTTTAATAATCCCTTTTTTGGCTCATTTGCAAATAAAGATGTGTGGCAGCTCCCCCTTTTGGATTAGGTGCCACTAGTAGTTAAAAAGGCAGTTAGTTAGTAGACTTATTACCACATTGGTGAGCTACTAAGGTTTAACTCAGAATTAATAGACTGTTTGAGCTTGCTTCTGTCAATCTTGAGGCGTTTAGATTGATAGCATCACTAGCCATTTTTGAGGAGGTGGGCCCACATCATTGAAAGAAAAGAGTATGGCCAATTTTAAAGAAATAAATGCAGCTAGATTTAGCTCAAAAAACTTCCCATTTTAAAGAGAAAAGAGAAATTGTTTGGCTGATATGCTAAGGCAGGAGGACTTGAGCTTCACATTGTAATAATATCTGAAAGCCTTTAGAGGGTGGCTTTTTAGAATCCTTTAAGTCATTTCAGATTTTTCTAGGGGAGCTTAATTCTCTAACGCCAGCAGGGAATCATAAAAATATTAGTAATAAATAAATATTTTAAATAAAATGTTTTTAATGAATTAAAGAGGTAGGAGTGGGTGATTTAGTCTCAAGTGCACTTGACTCAGCTGAGATAAGTGAAGTTTTGGGAGTTTCATTCATCTTATCTAAGGAAAATAAATTTGTGCTGAAGCATCTAGTTTTGCCAGCTCATTTGAGCAGCTGTGAGCCTTAATCTGAGGAAAACAAGGACTGTGTTGAAGCATTTAGTTTAGTAAGGTCATTTGAGCAGCTGTGAGCCTCAGCGTCAGAAAACAATATGGTGAGGAAATCATTTGTCTTTGTTGCTCTATTTGGCTTGTCAAGAGGCTCAAGTTCAGCTAAAAAAGTAAACTCAGGATATTTTTATCTTCAGTTTAGATAATATCCAATTTTTTGGTTGCAGTAAGTCCAAGTTCTTCTCAAAGATCTTTATCAAAGAAGACTGAAGAGGGAAGCAAGAAGCTTTTTGGTTTAGCTGAGATAATATCAAGTTAAGTAACTGATCCTAGGTTCTTTATGGTATATGTGGATAATTTGGAGGTGCTCTCCCAGAAGTTTCTCCAGCAATGGGATATAAGTATTACAATTTATACCATAAACCTTATCTTATCCTTTCTCTGACGCTTTTTCATCTTTAAAAGTTATAGTCAACATAAGAAAGTTATTTGGTGGCATCTTTGGCATAATCTTTGATTATGTCAAGCTGATTTACACAATATCACACACATTGTATCCAATTGATTTCACATCTCACTTTTTTATTGCTCTCATCATCATTTCAATTAGTATGCGGCTTAAATATTCATAGCATTTATAACATCTAGATAGGTTTGAGCTTAATCAAATTATCAGCAGCAGATCCAACTTATATCTTTAAGGTAGAAGGGCTTCAATTCTTCCCAAATCCTGGTTTGATTTTTGAATAATAATTATGTTATCCCATGGTGAGTGAAAGTTTCACAAAGGTAACTTGAAGTACTCTATAGTCTGCACCAGGTTTTAGCTTTCAGTAAGTGAAAGCTGAATTTTATTATTTGAGTATGTCAGGATTCTCCATTTATTAGGTGGAAGCCTTATCCAGGGGGAAAGTTGATATACAAATATGAAGGGTCCAATTTCCAAAATGGGCCAATAATTTTGAGAATGGAGTTAGACTCTATGTGTACAGCTGGTATACCAAATTTGGGGCTTTACCTGAATTATTCCAAATTCAAAAAATATTTACATTTTCTAAGTTATCAAATCTTAATCCACACCTTAATCTATTCTTACCTATCCCAGTATTGGACTTTCCTACAGGTCCCATAACACTACCCTTAAAATCCCTCTATTTCCTTTCATTTCCAAGCATTATATATAGTGCATGATTACTCTAAATAAATTACTTCTTAGCAGAATACATTATTTACTTTATCTTACTTTATTCTAATGGATGATGTCTCATACAAGGCTTCATGCTTTAAAGCCCAGCCTTCAGATAAATGCGCTACCAATGATTCCCCCTGGTGGCCTGACAAAATGGTGCTTTCTGCCAGGTTTCTTCCAAGTTGCACCATGAGGATATAGCCTCAACCTTAGATGATAAGAGTTAACAATCCTTAGTGAGTACTCCAGACCCCAACCTTTTTGGTATACCTACTCTGGAATGGCTAAGATGTAGTAACTGTGGGAAGTAATTTGACCAAGAAGAGCTTTAAGTGTCCTAGAGAAGAAGGTCCTATATGTTTCAAAACGCCAATCTAAGTCAAGCCCTTACTCAATTTATTGTATATGGCTAAAATAATTGAAACAGATGTCAAAGAGTAAAATAGACAACGCCATAAGGTGAAGAGATTGAAAAAGGCAATATTTTATTATAAAAACAAAGCAAAACTTGATAAGAAAGAATGGGACTTTGACCAAAGAGATGCTAGATGAAAATATCACACAGAGAAATGACTACTGGCCTCTAGGATGGGTTTCCCATTATGAGGCGAAACTCTTTAAATTTCTTTCTATATTGAAGCGATATAAAAGGAAGCTGACCAAATTAATACTTATCCTCCTGTCAAAGAGCAAAGATCAAACCAATTTTTATGCTCATAATTTAATAAAAAATGATTTAAATACTAATAAAAATATCTATTTAGTCAACAAAAACCAAAATTCACCTCTCAATGTCATTTTCCACTCTGCTGCTTTAGCTGCAGAAAGTGGAAACAAAGCTCCATCTAGTACTGAAAAAGTGGAAAAAAAGCTTATAGCCAATTTGAACCCAAAAGTGCTGAGTGACAAATCAAACTTGGCCAGTGAGCATCACAAAACCAAATTAATGAAATTGGGACAAGTCAAGAACTAGCTTCCAAACTTTAAAAAGTCAGCAAGCCTCAAGAAAATTCTGAAAGCCTCAAAAACAAGTGCAATGATGTGCTAAAAACGCCAGACAAAATACCTGGGACTTACCTTTGCACAATTGGTGACAAGCTTGATGACTCCTTTCTGGCAATTCTAATTCTTGTCAACTTTAATAGATTTCTTCCAAAAATTAGGCCATATACTACTAAAACAAAATGTCAAGATTATCCGGTTTGGCTCTCAGATTGGGATAGCGCTGATCCTGAAAAAATTGAGGGCTCCGTCAAAGTGAAGCTCAAGGAGCCAGCTGAAGTTACCTCCAGCATTAATGCCAACCATGTCAAGGAAGAGTCAACGCGTGCCACTCTCAAATGTGTTACACCTGAGAATGTCTTCAAGACTAAAATTTGTGCTTCCCAAATAAGTGGCCCACATGGGCAAGACCACGCAATGATTGAGAGTGATGGTATGTCAGATGGTGACTGCGGTGGGGTCACAGAAACCATCAATTACATCAAGCGCACCAAAGTGCCCATCATCTGTATTTGTAATGACCGCATGTCCCCCAGGGTCTGATCGCTGACTGGTCACTGTATCAATCTGAAATTATGAAGGTAACAATAGCCTTGGTTAGGCCTAGGGTTGAGATGATCACTAATAGGGAGGGCCTCTCACTCTCAAACAACATCATTAAAAAAGTTCTTTGAGATGGCCCACAGCAATATTTGCCAGGTCATCAACCTGTTATCCATGTGGCGCCTATCAAACGCAACCATGAGCTATGACGAGGGGAAAACCTATGCAACTCAGCTCCAAAAGAACATCATCTTGGATCTTTTCAAAATTGTTGAGAAATACTTAAATACCTCAGCTCATGGGAACCACACCCTGGCTGACCATATTGAGTTTTATTTCTATGACTTTCAGATTGCACCATTTATGATTCAGGAGAACTACATGTGGTTCCACCACTGAAAGCTTGGTTGCCTCACAGACCCTGCCCCAGGCTGCACTCCACCACCTGGAGCTGCTTAGTGAAGCTGACAAACGCATCCCCTAGGCTGACATTGACATCGCCATAAAGGAGTTTGATTTCATTATCTACCTGAGCCGCTCCAAGTGTGAGTATTACCACTCTAAGGTTGCTGAGCACTAAGCCAAATCATACCGCTACTTCCACAACTCCCACATCAGCATTACTGATCTGGTCTTCATCAGGCACAAGGGCCCATACACCCCCAAACTTGAGTAATCCGTCTACCTTAACCCTCAGGTCACAACTTACTCCTCTAGGATAAGGCTTAGGAAGGGCGTTGTTGGGATTCTCCATGAATTAGGAGGAAGCCTTGTCCAGGGGAAAGGTCAATATATGCATATGAAGGGCTTA
Source organism: Massospora cicadina (assembly GCA_022478985.1). Taxonomy (NCBI): domain Eukaryota; kingdom Fungi; phylum Entomophthoromycota; class Entomophthoromycetes; order Entomophthorales; family Entomophthoraceae; genus Massospora; species Massospora cicadina. Next base: position 49,689 of record JAKSZP010009528.1, on the reverse strand, counting down.
ATTCCCAAATGACCCAATAATTTTGAAAGTGGAGTTAGACTCTATGTTCTCAGCTGGTATATCAAATTTGGGGCTTTACCTGAATTATTCCAAATTCAGGAAATATTTACATTTTTAAGTTATTATCTAATCTTAATACGCACCTTAATCTATTCCCACATATCCAGTATTGGGACTTTCCTACATGTCCCATGACACTACCCTTAAAATACCTCTTTTTCCTTTCATTTCCAAGCATTATAAATAGTGCATGATTACCCTAAATAAAGTAATTCTCAGAAGAATACATTACTTACTTTATCTTACTTTATTTTAATGGAGAACTTCTCGTCCAAGGCTGCATGCTTCAAAGCCCTGCCTTCAGATAAACATGCCGCCAATGATTCACCCCTGGTGGCCCAACAGAGTACTCAGAGATGCCTAAGTTGGACAACTTGGGTTTGAACATAGTTCCTCAGATATTTTAACTTCCTTTGAAATGCCACTTGGTAGCAGATTGGATTCTGAGAGGTGATGGCTAGGCACTTTTGAGCCATTATGGTCTGTGTATATAGCAACTATCCTGGGTTATGACTGCTAATCACTATTGCTGAAACTATGCAAAAAGACATAAATGTATTCTTTTATAAAGAAAATAATCAGAAATTGGAATATCTTTGTTAAGTAAAAATATGATACTTTTAAAGTACCAGTAGAAGATCTGAAATGTGATAAGTGATAGACAAATACCACATTTGAGGGTGGAAAGATATTTGAGAATGTAGGAGGTGATGACATAACACAGGTTTGGAGTCAGAATAAACCAAGATTCATTAAATAACGCTTTACTGAGAGAAATAACGGTAACATAGTCAAGTGGCTTTCATTACTTGCTGTTAAAACTTAAGGATCTTGAAACTCTATTGAGCACCAATCAAAAAAGTTTGGGATTTGTTTTCACTCTTTGAATGTTACTCACTTCAGCTCTCTTGTTCAACTGCATAGGTTCCATGTATGTGCGTTGTTTAACCTGTTGTAAATATGATATAATGGGCAATAGTAGTATGAAGACTACTATTCTAGTTGAGCTAGTAGCCAAAATAGTAATTAGGTCAAACTATAGCTTAGTTTTGTCCTAATATTGACTTCTTCTGAAATGTAGGGACTTCTTCCCTATTCTGTATAAAAGAACTTAATCTAGCATAAGTTCCAAAGTTATTCTTGCTTCTCATTATGCAGAGTCCATGGAAATCAACCAACAATGTAGATTAAGAATCTTCTTGTACTTCATTCTCTAATCACAATAACAAACAGTGTAAATTAAAACTATATAGCTAATTATTTTATCTGAAGCTGATTTTGATCTGCTTTATTTAAATAAAATAAAAGGAAATATAGGGAATTCAGCGCACAATTCTTCAGTTAACACCCCAATTGGGAACATCGGCCATCACTGATGAATTAACCCTCCAGGGTCATATAGAAATAATGATCTTCCTCATTAATTTATTGGGTTCTCTCCACTACTTTATTGTGACCTTTTCTGAGTTGAAACAAAAAATGTGTCCCAACGTCTTCACTCAAACCCCATCAAATTTACCCTTATTTGGTAACAATCTGCTTAGGTGATGGGACTCTTACCCATAAACAGCAGATTGTAATCCAGAAAGCAACTGAAGAGTTGCTCTATAGAAGGTGGAATTACTCACCAGCAACTCACAAACCCCTTAGTTAATCAGCAACTAAACCCAATTGACTCCTAAAAATCAATTAAGTTATTGATAATGAAATTAACACCCTAATTGCTTGTATATTAAATGCAATCATCTCCAACCAAACATCATTAATCTGGAATATTGTAATCTTGCAGATTAATAAATATTCATTAAATCATTTCTCCAAACAATAGTTATTGTATTTAATCTAAAACTCTAACATCCACTAGCAGGATGAATCCCCTAGTAGACCAGCAGATTATTTATTATCATAGACTGTGTAATGTGGGCAAAAATCCCAACATATCCCCTTCGCATGACCAGATTATCCAGTGATGAAGATTTTCTGGGAACACATGCCACTTGTTTTCTTATCAAGTCCATCAGCATAGTTTAAATCTGGAGTGCTCTTGGTCCATCATCATTCCTTGCTCAATGCATATTGGTTTAGTCCTAATTCTTTATGCATTTCCATTCCATGTCCTCCTTACTGCCACCTCTACAGAGTGCAGTTCCTATGACCACACGCTATGCCAGCCTAGTTTAGTGTTCTTTTCAACAAAAAGTTCCAGAAAGCCTGTTCTCCACCAAGTTGGGGTTATATGACACCTTGTCACTTAAAGGATATTCTTGTCTTACTTCTCCAATTACTTGTTCTCTATATACCTCCAGGCTAGGCTTCATTGCTTAAGGGACTACTCTTGGTGAATCCAGCTTCAACCTGTCCTGACTCTAATGATGTGTTTTGATTCTTTCAGCGCTTCAGGGATACTTGCAGCTGACCCAGTTTCAACCCAAGTTGGTCCTACCAAAAACATAAGTGAACATCACCAGATGCTTTTTGATGATGATAAGATAAAAATTGAATATACATTTTTCATTTTTATACATGTATATATTTTTTTATAAATTTTTATCTTATAATATTTCTTTGGCAAATTTTCCTCTTTTTGCAATAAAATTTACCCTACTATTAGGTTCAGGAACCCATTTTTGATTTTCACCTACCTTGTTTCAGTGGTCTTTTTTTAAACTTAACCAGCTATTGTGGTTCAGAGGTCTAGTTTTAATTCTTAACCACCTCTCATGTTTAGCAGCCGCACCTGGGACTTAACCAACACTAGGACCTGACTTTATTTTTTTAAGTTCATTGGTACTTTGAGAACATTGCACTTTTTTCTCCTTTAGATCTAAAGCATGTGATATTCATATGGACCAGTTCACTACTTGACCATCCGCAATGTTCTTAATCATGTATGCATCAATCACCATCTTGGCAATAACTTCAAAAGGACATGACATCAAAGAATTTACCAAATTCCTCACCCAAAACCATGGGTGTCGCAATAGGCTACCCTATCTCCACATGGTACTCTTGTATCGCTGATAAGTTCTTGCCATCTGTCAACTTTGCTTTAATCCTTTTCTTTGAGGTGGTATCAAGCGCTTTCAATTTCAGTTTTATCATAATAAAGGCTAGTTAAATTATGTATTGATTGTCACTAATCCCAACTTCTGGCTCTATGGCAGAGTACAAAATTGGTAGCGAGGCTGCACTTTGTCCTTAAAGTAATTCAAAAGTCATTTTTTCTGTCACCATGTGATGACTTATGTTGTAAAAAGGTACCTAACTTAGGTAAGTTCCCCAAGTGGTAGTTTTACACATGACTAAGCTTATTAGCGTGATGGCTATCGTTCCATTAACTCTTTTTACCATTATGTTTGTTTCTGGTCTATATGGAACTGATGCTACTCCTCTGATACCCATTTATTCATTAAGCCTTGGGATCAAATAGAAAGTAAAGTCATTCCATTATTACTCAATATCTCTTAAGGGCATCCATGGCTGTAAACCATTTGATCTAAAATAACTTAACTGTGCTCACAGCATCCACTTTACTCAAGGCTTTGGTTTTGACCCATTTAGTTAGATGATCTATGGCCACTATGATATATTTTGCAACTCTTGTGCTGATACTCAGGGGTCCCATCACATCTATTGACACAGTGTGCCACACAAATCCAAGGAAAACTATCCAATATTTGTCATATTCTTATAATGTTTGTGGAGCTGGCATTCCACACAACAAGCCAGGTAGTCAGCAACATTGTAATTGATTTATTCCCAGTAGTAGTTCTGGCAAACATGGTCCATGATCTTCCTTAAAACACCATGGCCAATAACTTTGTGTTTGGCTCAGAACATTTCCGCTCATTCTGACGGCTTCTGTAATAAAATCATTTTCATTCAGTCATTTTGAATAATTTTCTACCTTTTATCTCAATTTTATTCACTACTTTCTTCAGCGCATCTTAAATATCTCAAGATTGTTTTCAACATTGCCTTTAATAATCCTTTGGAATGTTTTGTACACTTGATGATAGACAATATGGACTACAGGCAATCTTTATAGTCCATCAGTGTTTTGATGGGCTTCTCCGGTCTGGTGTAGTATTTCAAAATCATGGGCTTGTAATTTTTATGCCCATTGGGCCAGTCACCCCTTTAGTTCCTTCAAGTTATAGAGCCAGAGCAAGGATGAGTGGCCCATTACCACTTTGAAATGCATTTTATGGATGTACACTCAGAATTGCTTGCATGCATAAATCGCTTCAAGGCAATAACACTCTGTCACAGTATAATTTCTTTTCACAGATGTTAGTGTTTAACTCACATAGGTCACTGGATGTTCTTCCCCACCTTATACACTTAGATCTAAACCGCTCTAATCACCATCAATGGTGCATTGGTTTATGATTTTTCCTAATCGAAATTTGGGTACTTTAAGACAGAAATGGACATTAGATATTGGTGTAATTCACTGAATGACTATTGGGCTTCTTCATTCCACATAATCCTTTTTTAAATACTTTAATAAGTGGAATAAATGCTCCACTATTTTTTAAAAGCCTTTAGAATTGGCAATAGTAGCTGACCATCCCAAGAAGTACTTAGATAACCCATACACTCCTTAGGATTGACATTTATTCTAAAACCGTATCCTCTTGCTGCTGGTGTTGCAGCCCTATGGAGTTGATAACAAACTCCAAGTTCTTAAGCTCCATTTTGAAGAAATGGCATTTCTTTCTCTTTATTTATAAGACTGCTGTCACCAGGCTCTTGAACATTTCTTCTAAGTGCTCCAAATGATCTGTGAAGGTACTACTGAATACATTTATATTGTCCAGATATACTAAGACACAAGATAATTTCAGGTCACTACTGATAGAGCCCATTGCTCTCTGGAAGGTGGTTGGCATATTACATAAACCCTGGGGCATTTGGTTCAGCGGGAAATTTCCTATGCGGTAATGATTGGACATTTTTTTTAAACTCCTTTGGAAAATTGATTTTCCAGTATCTTAAAATCAAATCTATCACCAAATTTTTTTTGGTATTCCCTAGGAGATTGAGCACGTCATTGATCCTTGTCAGCGATTAACCTTCATAGAGATTTTGTTCAATTGGCGTTAATCTTCCATTACTTGATTTGATCCATCCTTATTTTATATTATAAGGATCAGACTCGCCCATGTATTTAAAACAGAACAAGGAGCCCATGCTCAACAAGCTTGCTGTTTTCTTCGCTGACCACAACTTTAGCAGCTTTGAACTTCAAACAGGTCTCATTCATATTGTTTTATATTCCCTCATGAAAACATGTGGATCACATTCTTTGCACATCCCAGGTCATGGTCATCTTTGGTGATTATCTCCTGATACTTCTCAAATAGTCAGAGCACCTCTTTTAGCTGCTGTTTGGATAATTCATAAAGCTGCTTTCAATCTACTAAGACATTGACACTTTTGGCAGTTTCCATTGGCAATCCCATGCTGATTAGCATTCTGAAAACATGGAATTTGCTAATCTCTGCCCACAAGATTAAACAGAGAAATGCAACGACTTGATTTTTTGCTATTATTATCAGTTTTTCATAGATTAGCCAGTAGCACGTTTATTGCTCTATGTCCTGGCATAATTATCTCTTGTGCTACCCATGATTTGATTTTTTTCTTCCATGGGCCAATGAATTCTCTATATAGTTGCTTTAGGATCTTGAGCATCAATTTTGTTAATGATTATTTGCATCCCAGGCAGTATAGTGTTTGTCTCTTTTGTTCTCAAGGGGACCCAACAATTTTACATGATCTCCTTTGGCATACCTCTCCGTTTTCGCCCAACCACCTTATACTGAATGGGAATGATGCCGTCATTATAAAGCAAGTTTATAAAATTATTCTTCTTAGTCAGTGGCAGTTCTCCTTCCCACTGATATACCAAGGGCAGGGTACGCCCCAAGATGGTAAGGGTATTCTACTCTAAAAATTACATTTCACTTCATATTTTCTCAGGAATTCCTTCCTAATCCAGATAGAATAATTCCGGTTTGCCAACATGATGGTGGGAGCTGATACCATAAGTGAACTGAACTGGAGTGACAGCGCACTGTAGGCACCACAGGATTTGTCATCACTGGTTCATCCATTACAAATTCCTTCTAGTGTTCTTTTTCTGGTTAAATCTTCATTTGTTTTACCAATTTGGGTGATATGATGTTGATGGGCTCTCCACAATTTATGATTGCCTTACTTTTTTGCTTATCTATTATATCTGAATAGATACACTTAGAATGTTGTGATAGAGTATTTAATGAGTGAATGGCAGCATTTTTTTGCTGAATTGAGAGAATAAATTAGTTGTGTGGATAAATTAGGGTTTATTCCTTGATTGCACTAATTTGAATGGATATGTTTGCCTCATCTAATATCATCTTAAGTAATTACTCCTGATTCTCAGCAGATCTAACCTTGTCTGCTAGCTGAAAAGTGTATGGACAAGCACAATAATCACTATTTTGAAGGTGATACCCTTCATTTATGGCTCAAGTAATGGCGTTAACGTCCATATTAGCAACCTGATATAGCGGATCAGTTGTTTCATTATCTAAAAAAGACTAAAAATGCTATATTGCCATTCATAATATTGTGAGTAACAGGTTTAAACAAAGTGCTATATTGTTCCTTCACTAGGCAGTGAGACCTTTTACTAACTCCTGACTGATTTCCTAATCCTTCACCTGGACTAAGGTAACCTGTCCCTTGGGCTCCTTGCTCTAACATTGAGCAGCTACGTGTCAAGATTCAACACACTAGTGACAGCAAGTTTGCGCCTTGTCTTCTTGTTTTTGTACTTTGGGCTTATTCCCCAACATGACTCGATTTTCTTACTCCTTATTCATCTCAGCAAATTTTACAGTGCTTTGAGCTCAAGTCTGGATTACTTTGAATGCTTGATTTGGGGCTTCAAAATTGGCTCCCACCATCTTCAAATGATTTAACGTTTGAGATGTGGACATTTGCATTACTAACAATGAAGCCATAGTTCTGTGAAAATCACAATAGGGCCATAACACAGCCTGCATCATGGTTTGGGCATAAAAATTCGTTAGCACTTTCTCATTAGCCAGTATCTGTACTTCCTGATAGAATTGGTCCGCAAAAGCTATTAGAGTCTCATCTTTTTGGAACTGAATTCTCATAAATTCTTGCTTGCAATTAGACATCCATGTAAAGCTTCCAAATTCTAGCATGATGGCTTCTTTGACCTCCCAATAAGACTAGTTGTCCTCATTTAGATAAGGTAACACCAGATTCTGACAAACAGTTTTCAGGAAGTTTATGATAATCACTGCCTTTTGTTAGTCCCAAAAAATAACAACATCATCCCAATTGTTGAAAAAATGCAGGAGCATTATCCCATTAGAACGTGGGTAATTTTGGTGTGCTTTAAAATTCATCTGTGGCTCCACTAAAAGGTTTCTTACTGTCTGATGACTCTATTGACCATGAAAGTAACTTTGGGGGTCATCTCTAAGATTGCTAGAAATGGCCCAGATTTTCTAAGTGGATTAATACTCACAACTGGAGTTTAAGGCGTTTCATTTTTGGCTTCTACCTACATTTGCTCACAATTGCTTTTATGGTCCCCCAGTTCTTCTTTATACCTCAATTATTGCACTATCTCTTCATTAAGCTGGCAAATGCGTCTCAGTCTGCCTCTCACTTGGTCTTCTGTTGGACAATTATCATCTCAACTTTGGGAAAATAATGTTTTGGGCGAGGATTATTTAAATTTTTTAAATACAACATTACCCAACTTTCAGCAAAACAATTCATCTCAGAGTAATCATTTTACTCCTCGCCTTCTATTGACCAGGGCGGATCAAGTCACCCTATAGCTTGAATCTGATTTAAATAATTGGGTAAAATATATAAAAAGTTTCCCCATGGTTTTACCCTACCTACGATGGACCAATCACATTATGTTATAACTGGACAAGAGAAAAAAACTATTTAGTGCAGAATGGCTAGATTGTTAAACTATTTAATCGCGCCACCCAGCCTATATCAAATTCAATAATTATCCCTCTATTAGCCTTCAATGACTTTAAATACTAGGGAAGGCATCTAATAAAGTATCGTTTTCTTCACCCAAGCCACTTATTGGAAAATATAATATTTTATTCATATTTTATTTAGGTTAAGTCAGACATTTAGTTGGCAAGATAGTAAAAGAAACTATTTGTGGAATCTTGATAAATATAAGCACATGTAAGCATTAACAATAAGGATTTCTGGAAATTAATGCTCACAACAGGGGGTTTTCCTGTAAACCACAAATGTTTAAACAAAAATGGAGGACGTCCAAGTGAGTAACCCTCCTACCAGGACCCTTGAAAATGAATAAAAAATAGATGCCCTGAAAAGCAACTAGCTAGAGATTTATTACGTCTTAAAGATCATGACCAACGCCCTTTTAAACCCCCATTAAAAGCTAAGTTCACCCCTGGTGAGGGGAGTATTGCTTAGTTTATGTATGTCTATGAATTTGTAATGCAAGGCGCGTTTGACAAACAGTAAATTAAACACATTTTTCCTTTCTTAAATATATATAGCACAAGAAATGATGGTCCCTTATATGGACACTCTGCATATCTGGTCAGAGGTTAAGTAGGCTCTGTTAGTTGAATTTGACTCTAAGAAAAGTCTAAACAGGGAAAAACAGACCTTTTTGCGCTTTAGTATGTATGAAGGTGAACTGACCCCTGCTCTTGCTGAGTGGTTTTAACTCACTGCCCAAAGGTTGTCAATGACTAACATGATAACCCTTGATGATGCCATCGCAGCCATGATAACTGGGTTAGCTTTTCAACTTTCTTTAGTCTGACATATCATCTCAGTGAAGCGCAACTTAAAGAACGTCCATGACACTTGAGGCCTTGTTAGACTTGGTGATTTTTATATCTGTGAGACAACAAATGAAGCTGTGGTGAGCCCCCAAGTTATAACCATTAAGGAGTTTTCGCCTGTAGGGAAAGAGGGGTGGCCCCAATGATTCCCATGGGTCCACCTGTAACTATCCATCCTGTGAAACCTGCTTTAAAGTGCGACATAAAGCAGATATCCCTTCCTCCGGTAGGTCTAAGAGCTTTAAGGCAGTTAATACCATGCTTCCACACAAGCTCACTAAAGCCACTGTGCCTTCCCCTCCACCCGAGCTGGTAGTTGAGCGCCCTAAGGATGACCCCTGTAACATAAAGGGCTTGCTAGAAAGATGTTAGTCAGAGGATAGCTACCCAATCTCATGTGCCTGTCTCCCCTACTTCAATTGCAACATTGCCAATTGATGAGAATACTCCTTAAGGATAAATCTGAGGGGGTTATGAAAATGTTGATTACTACATACTGAGATAACCCAAGGAAGTGGAAGTCCCTTATTGATTGAATGCTGAAGGAGTAGATGTGACCAACACTTAAGAAAACGTACCTCAGCCAAGTTCTAGAGGTGTCCCAAAGTTATTGACACTGCCAGAGATGCTGATCAGTTCTAAACTTGCTTAATTTGACCTCTTCAGCAGGTCCATACCATGAAATCCATCTTGGATAGATACCCTGAGACTGCTTGTAAACTAACCTCCGCCTTCCAGCACAAGTAGGTCTTGGCTCTGTCTCCCAACTTTGGAGGAACACTCATTAAGGTGAAGGAGGTTATTCAAAAAATTTTGGGTGATGGCCATCCTGGATACTGGATCCCTGGTGAACATAATCTCCTCTAAGCTGTTCAAAAGTTTAAGCTGGCGCCTGACTTGGAGTACAAGCGAGAATTTTAAACTTCAGGCTCAAACAACACCTGTGCCATTGGAGCATACTCTTCCCTTCCTATTCAAATTGGGAAGCCCATCTTATTGACCCCTGCAGTGGCCTTTGACAACAACGCCTATGAAATGCTCATAGGTACCCAGTTTATGATTGAGTACGAAAGAATAATAAAATGAAGCAAGGTTTCCTCTCATTACTCAGCTACTAAGTCCTTTTAGTTATCCAATGAAGATCCCAGCAAGAACAAATACTCTTTCCTGGTTGAATACCCTTTTTCCACTATGACTGTATTATACCACCTCTGGGCGCAATACAAATAAATTGCCCAATTCAGTGGATACTAGATATAGTATCCCTTTATATACTGCAGATGAGGCCTTTATTAAACCTGGTAACAATGAGTAATTGAAACAAAGATCAAGCTCCTTATCACACCACTGCTTGTTGCACCTCATAAGTATTGAGGGCATTATCCACTTGAAGCCTTGGGTATTGCTTGAAACTAGACCCAGCATACCAGTGTCCTATTACTATACTGTTGAGAAACCTCACCGGCAAGGACATGGCTATAAGAAAACACCCAGAGATTGGCAGAGGCTTATTGATCACCATAGAGAACATTGAACGTATCCACTTCATTAGCTCTATAATGGATTTGGGGTTTCCCTAGGATAGCCTGTTATGTACCTTACCCAATGTCCATATTTCGGATAAACTGAACTCAGGTGAGCTGAAAAAGGTCCATACTATATTGGAAGGATATTTGACATATTCTCTAAATCAGAAACTGACTATGGCCATATGAAGAATTGTAGTTACTCCATCGATGTGGGTGATGCCCGTTCCATTTTACTCAAAACCTTACAACAAGTCAAAATTGGATGAACAGCAGATGAGGACTGAACTCAAGCAGTTACTAGACGCGGGAATACTATTTCCATCTCAAAGACCTTGGTCTACTCCACTCTTGCTAATTAAAAAGAAAAACAGAGGTCTTTCAGGTAGTCTTGGACTACTGCAAACTAAATAACCTCACAAGATAGGACAGTTATCCCATCCCCCATATTGATGAGCCCTGGCACAACTTACAAGATCTTATAAATTTTCTGCAATGGACTTGTCCAGCGGATATTGCCAAATGAACCTTTCTCCACAAGAGCAGGAAAAATGTGCTCTTACCTTCAGTAAGGGTCTTTTCCAACCCACCTAGTTATCTCAAGGGTTGTGCAATGCACTGCAACTCTCCAGCGCGCCATAAATAACATCTTGCAGATATTAAAGATAAGTTGTGTTATTGTGTATCCTGATGACATCATGGTGCTCCTAAGACCTTCACCGACCATCTTAATCACCTGAAGGAGGTGTTTCAACGCTTAAGTGAGTCAAATATCAAGTAAAACCCTCAAAGTGTAACTTCTTCTGAAGGCAAATTGGATTCCTTGGACACGCCATCTCTCAAGAGGGAATCCAACCCATACAGGATAAGGTCAAAACGATCTCAACAATGCCTCCTCCTATAAAACTACAGGGTATTCAGGTATTTCTAGGGATGATGGGATATTACCACCAGTTTATCCCCAAGTTCTACCAGCATAACGAGCCCCTTGTTTGGTATTGACAAACAACACCCCTTTCCATTGGGGTGGTGAGCAAAAGGCTGCTTTTGAGTCGCTGAAACAGCTGTTGAAATAATGCCCTATCCTGAGGCATCTAGACTATAGTAAACCTTTTATCTTGTTTACTGACGCCTTGGATATGCCGTTGGAACCATTCTAGACCAATTGGATGAAAAGTGTGTAGATCATCCTGTATTCTATTTCAGTAAGATGCTTTCAAAAGCGGAATGCAACTACAGAGTTACAGAGAAGGTGTGCCTTTACATTTTGTTAGCTGTAAAGCACTACCGCCCTTTCTTGTATGGAACTACCTTCACTGTGGTTACTGACCATGCTTTTTGAATTGGTTACAGAACACGAATGATCCTACTGGGTGTTAGCGCGCTGGGCTTCAAAGCTCCAGCATTATGACATGAAGGTATAAATGTGCTGGAACCTGCCACATGAACGTTTATGGTTTGACTAAGCTGCTCGTCCTGCATTTGAATATAAGTGAAGCAGAGAGGCTATATGACCTCTTAATGACCCCAGATAACTTGGATGATGAGGATGAACCCATCCAGAAAATGATAGCCTAACACTCCTACAACACCAAAGTGGAGAGTGGGAAGTTATATAAGCAGTTAAAGGGCAAAGTGGCTGTCTTACCTATGGCCCTTGGAACTTGTACATGCTATCCTGGAAGTTCACTCTACCCTAGGTCATGGGTGAGCAAAGAAAATCTATGAGTGGATTAGGGACTGGTACTATTGGGAATGATTCATGGAAATTATTGTTGAAGTCTTGGATGCCTGCCTACCATGTAAGAAGCAATCCAGTTTCAAGACTAGATACTAATATCAACAACTACCCCTTAACAACTGTTCCATACCATCAGCCTAGAAGTGGTAGGTCCCCTCCCGCAGACTACAAGTGGAAACAAATTTATCATAGTAGGTCTTTTCACTTTACTAAGTGGGTTGAATTCGTGGATCTCCCTGACCAAACGTCCAAGGCCACTGCAACATTCCTACATCAAATATTTTTACTCGCCATGATTGCCCCAAGTACTACTCTGCAATAATGGTAATAACTTCACCTCCAGAGTAGAAAAAGATCCTGGCCTCGTCCATGGGGACCCAATAACTCTTCTCAGCCCCATATTTCCCTCTACCAATGGAACTGTAGAGAGAGCCAATGGAACTGTGGTCTCAATCCTCCATAAAATGACATCCTTGATCCACTTCAATGGGATTAATTCCTACTCAATTCTTCTTGGGCATACTGGATTAGCTATCACTAAATCCTGAAAATGTCCCTTTCCATTTTCTGTATGGGAGAGAACTAGGGATACCAGACCTTTTAGCTGAGGATGTCTTCTCCTTTAGTGGAAAAGAGCCTGAAAAAGCCATGAGAAGATTGGCTCAGCATATTATTCAGCTTCGATCTGAGGCTATGACGAACTTAGATAAAGCGGTTACTAAAGAAGGGCAAGCTGCCAATTAGCTTTGAGCTTCACTACCTTCATTTCAAGTGTTTGACATGGTCCTATACTACCATAATTGCACCACGCCTAGAAGTGGCAAGCTTAGATCAATCTGGGAGGTTCCTTTCACCATCACCTACAAGAGAGGCATTGTGTACTCTATAAAGTCTTTAACTATAGGAATTACTCTCGATTGGGTACATGGCTACTTCCTATAGCTCTATTCTCTCCCCAAAAATCTTGAGGGGGTAATTTCAGACAATTGCCATCTTGACTTTGGGCATAGAATGTTTTGGATGAATCGCCTATACTTATTAAATTCAATTTACACAATTCTTGGTAAAACAATTTAACTCTGAGTAATCATTTTACTCCTTACCTTCCATTGACCAGAGTGGATCAAGTCACCCTTGAGCTTAAATCTGAAGTGAACGATTGGTACAATATATAAAAAGTTTCCCCCATGGTTTTACCCTACCTACGATGGACTAATAATATTATGTTAAAACTGGAAAAAGAAAAACGACTTTCTTGAGCATGAATTGACCAATCATTAAACTGTCTAAGCGCGCCACCCAGCCTATATCAAATTTAATAATTATCCCCCTATCAGCCTTTGATGACCCTATATACTAGGGAAGGCATCAAATAAAGTATCATTTTCTTTACCCAAGACACTTCTTGGGAAAAATTATAAGATTTTATTCTAGGTTTCATTTAAATTAAGTCTGCTATTTATTTGGTAAGAAAATAAAAAAACCGTTTGTGAAATCCTGCTAAATATCAGCACCTGTAAGCATCAACAAGCAGGATTCCCACATCTTCTAAAAATACTACTTTTTTCAGTCCACCCTCCTAGCGCTTCAAGGAGTTGTTTTTACGCAGAGGTTGATGTTAATTTTCCCTCTTGTTTCAAATCTTCCTCACCTTTTACCGCTTATTTTTTAATGTAGGGAAGTTTGCCTGTGATGCCAAGTTTAGCGCGTTCTTGATGACTGTTCCAAGATCCATCTAAAGATCGAGTAGTTCATTATTATAAGACATGTTTGATTCTATCTTTTTATTAAAATCAGTTAAACACACAACTACCCCTGTAGTGAGCACCAATTATTAGAAATTAAGGAGCTTGAAACTTGTTTGAGCAGCAAAAGCAAAGTTCAGAATTTGTCTCCTCTCTTTGAATAATGCTCACTTTGGCTCCCTTGTTCAACTGCACAGACTCCTTGATTTTTCTTGTTTGACTTGTTGTAAGTGAGATAATGAGATTCAGTAGTAAGCGGGCTACTATTCTAGTTGAGCTGATAGACAAAATAGTAATCAGGTCCAACGCCATCTGGTGCTTATCCTGGTATTGAATTCTTTTGAAATGTATAAACATCTTTTCTTTTCCATCTAATAGAACTTATGCAAGGAAAAAGTCCAGAGGTTCTTCTTACTTCTCATGATGAATGTAGGAATTCAGCTCGGTGTGCTTGCTGGTGCTTACGCCGCTGGATCACCAAAAAAGTTTTTTAAATTAAAAAATAAGCACTAATAAAAACTTGGTTTTTATGAATCTTTATTAGCAGCATGGGGTAAAAAAGGAAAAACAATCCCCTCAATATCTGACTAATCTGTAATCAACTGTATTGAAGGTCAGAGGGAATTCAATAGTATATTTGGAATGGATTGTTACCTCCAAAATCAGGAAATATGAAAAAGCAGCCTATTGAAGCTTGTAATACTCACTTCCCCTGGGCTGTACAATGGATAGGGAATTAACAGCTGGCATTATGTACCCATGTGGTAACGCTTTAATAAGCTTCAGACAATTTCCCATCAGAAGAAATTATTTTACCTTGGGTGACCCCCAACACGCCTATAAAAGGGGGTGGTCTCTGCGTAGGTGCATGAAGGGATCTGGTTGTAGCTGGGGAAGTTCCATTCATTGGATGCCCCAGGGTCCATTGTGTGGGTGTAAAATTTAACTGCTCAACTTAATGGTTGTTTCCCTAGTATTTATCAAAATTGTGTTACCCTGATTTGCGGGTTCCATTAAATATTGACCAAGGTCTTTTGGTCAACAAAATCATTATTATTGTTTAAATAGCTCTTATTTATTGTAAACTTGTAATAGACCAACATTTCCCCATTTCAGCTGACTTTGACCCAAGACATTCTTTCTTTGCAGCTGAGAGAGCAAATGTCTGACATCACCCCCTTCAAGGATGTTAGGGGATAATAAATCCAAAGGAAGCGGCTATGTACTCAGTAATGGTGATCTAAGTAGCTATTGATTTTATAGAGTATTCATTGCCTCTTTTGTAGGTGATAGTGAAGAGATCCTCCCAGATTGATCCAAGCTTACCACTTCTAGGAGTGATGCCGTTATGGTAGTATAATACCATGTTGGATAGTTGGAATGTAGGTAGAGGAGATCTGAGCTCATTGACTGCCTGCCCTTCTTTTATCACCGCTTTTGCTAAATTGGTCATAGTCTCAGATTAAAGTTGGATGATGAGCTGAGCCAATCTTCTCATGACTTCCTCAGGTTCCTCAACTCTAGAGGAGAATACATCTTTAGCTAAGAGGGCAGGTATTCCTGGTTCCCGCTATACAAGACCAGGAATGGGGACATTTTCAAGATCTGGTGATAACTTCACTGGTAGGCCATAAGGGCACTGGGTAAGAGTTGATCCCAGTGAAGTGGATCAGAAGAGGCCATTTTTTCGTAGGACGGAGATAAAGGATCCATTTGCTCTCTCCACTGTCCCATTTGCAGAGGGATTTTATGGAGATGAAAAAAGTTTTTGGGCTCTCAGGGAGGTAGCCAGGATTTTGACTACTATAAAGTTGAAGTTTTTACCATTATCACAAAGTAGTACTTGAGGAAAGCTATGTCAAGAAAAATGTTCTGATGTAAAAATGTGTCTGTGGCCTTGGTTGTTTGGGCAGAGAGAGCCACAACTTCCACCAACTTAGTGAAGTGGTCAAGGGCTACTAGGATCGATTTATTCCCACTGGTAGTCTATAGGAGGAGATCTAACACATCTCAGCTGATGGTATGGAATAGTTGTTGATGGGTAGTTGGTTGATATTGGTATCTGGTCTTAAAACTGGATTATTCCTTACATGTAAGGCAGGCTTTTAAGACGTCAACAATTGATTCCATAATTCCATCCCAATAATAACGATCCTTAATCCATTCATAAGTTTTCTTTGCCCCTCCATGACTTAGAGTGGAGTAAGATCCTAGGATAGCAGGTACATGTTTTGAGGGTCAAAGGTAAGGCAGCCGTTTTACCCCATCTGCTTATAAAAATTCCCGTTCTCCACATTTGTGTTACATGAGAGCCAGGCTAACACCTTCTGGACAGTCTCATCCTCATCCCCCCATTCATTTGGGGTCATTATTAGGTTTTGTAACCAGTCCGCCTTACTAGTATATAAATGAAGGTCTGGCAGCTAATTCAACCCATCAACGTTCTTATGATGGGTCCCAGCATGGCGTTCAATCTTCATGTCATAATGCTGGAGCTTTAGAGCCCAGTAAGTTAACTGGCTGGTAGGATCTTTCATATTTCTGTAACCACTTCAATGAAGCGTGGTCCGTAACTACAGTGAAGTTAGTTACATAAAAGAAAGGGCGGTAGTGCTTTACAGCTAACAAAATGGAAAGGCACACCTTCTCTGTAACGCTGTAGTTGCATTCCACTTTTGAAAGCATCTTACTGAAATAGAATACAGAATAATCTACACAGTTTTCATCCAATTGGTCTAGAATGGTTCCAACGGCATATCCAAGGCGTCAGTAAACAAGATAAAAGGTTTAATATAGTCTAGATGCCTCAGGATAGGGCATTATTTCAACAGCTGTTTCAGCGACTCAAAAGCAGCCTTTTGCTCACCACCCCAATGGAAAGGGGTGTTGTTTGTCAATACCAAACAAGGGGATCGCTGAGCTGGTAGAACTTGGGGATGAACTGGTGGTAATATCTCATCATCCCTAAAATTACCCGAATACCCTGTAGATTTTTAGGAGGAGGCATTGTTAAGATCGCTCTGACCTTACCCTGTATGGGTTGGATTCCCTCTTGAGAGATGGCGTGTCCAAAGAATTCAATATGCCTTCAGAATGTACACTTTGAGGGTTTTACTTGATATTTGACTCACATAAGCGTTGAAACACCTCCTTTATATAATCAAGATGTTCGTTGAAGGTTTTGAGAACATTATAATGTCATTGAGATAGATAAAGACACAAATTCACTTCAGGTCCTGAAAAATATGATCATCACAAGCTGGAAAGAGGCAGGTGCGTTGCACAACCCTTATGGTTATTGTGTGGGTTGAAAGAGACCTTCACTACAAATAAGAGCGTTTTTCCTGATCTTGAGAAAAAGATACATTTGCCAATAGCCACTTGCCAAGTCCATGGCGGAGAAGAAGTTGAGCCAGAGCTTTGGGAAAGGGCGTCATCAATGCGATGGATAGGATAGATATCCTTTTTTGTGAGGTATTTAATTTGCGGTAATCCATGAATATCTGATGACCTTCGTTTCTTAATTAGCAAAAGGGGGAAGACCAATGGCTTTGTGAAGGAACTAGTAACCCCAAGCCCAATAACTACTGGAGCTTCATCCTCATCTGCTGTTCCTCCACCTTTGACTTGCAATAAGGTTAGAACCTGATAGGATGAGCATCACCCACATCAATGGAGTGGCTCCAGCTCTCCATATGGCCATAGTCAGTATCTGATTTGGAGAATATTTCTTTAAATTCCTCCAGTAGAGTGTGAACTTTTTCAAGTTTAGCTGAGGTCAGCTCATACGAGATATGGACATTTGGTAAGGTACATAACTGATTATCCATTGGCAGGCCCATATCCAATGTAGAGCCAATGGAGTGAATTTGTTAATGTATTCCACAGGGACTAACAAGCCCCTTCCAATCTCCTGGTTTTTTTTACAACTATACACTTGGAGGTGAGGTTTCCCAACAGCAGAGTAATAGGCCTCTGGTAAGCTAGGTTGAGAATACCAGGCGATACCTGAGATTCCAAGGGGCCAATGCCCTCAATACTTATGAGGTGCAAAAAAACAGTGGGGTAGGATTTGGAGCGTGATTTTTGTGTCAACCACTCGTTGTTCACTAGGCTTAATCAATACCTCGTTGGCATCAGAGAAAGGGAGACCATTCCTAGCATCCATTGAATTGGGAATATTTTGGGTTGCGCTCAGAGATAATATAATTTAAAGTCATAGCTGAAAAAGGGATATTCAACCAGGCAAGAATAATTGTTCTTGCCAGGATCTTTGTTAGATAAGACAAAAGGGACTTCATAGTTGAGTAATTAGAGGAAACCTAGCTTCATGTTAATTTTTCCCTCGTACTCAATCATAAACTGAGTACCTATGAGCATATCATAGGCGTTGTTGTCCAAGGCCACTGCAGGGGTCAATAAGATGGGCTTCCCAATTTGAATAGGAAGGAAGAGTATGCTCCAATGGCACAGGTGTTGTTTGAGCCTGAAGTTTAAAATTTCTCGCTTGTACTCCAAGTCAGGTGCCAACTTACACTTTTTGATCAGCTTAGAGGAGATTATGTTCACCAGGGATCCAGTATCCAGGATGGCTATCACCCGGAATTTTTGAATGACCACCTTTACCATAATGAGTGTTCCTCAAAAGTTAGGAGACAAGGCCAAGACCTCCTTGAGCCGGAAAGTGGAGGTTAATTTATAAGCAGTCTCATGGTATTTATCCAAGATGGATTTCATGGTATGGACCTGCCGAAGAGGTTGAATCAAGCCAGCTTTGAACTCATCACCATCGCTATCAGTTTCAATAACTTTTAGCACTCTAGGATTGGTTGAGGTACGTTTCCTCAGGTATGGTGGTCTGATATACTCCTTCAGCGTTCAATTCATCATGGGTCTCCACTTCTGCAGGAGCTCCCAATAAGTAGTAGCCAACATCATCATAACACCCCTCAGATTCATCCCCAAGGGTATTTTCAACCACTGGCAAAGCCGCAATTGAGGGGGAGACGGCCAAATGAGTTTGGGTAGCCTTAGGGCGCTCAACTACCAGCTTGGCTAGAGGGGAAGGCACAGCAGCTTTGGTGAGCGTGTTCAGAAGCATGGTAGTAACTGAATTATAGGTTTTATACCTACAGGAGGGAGTTATATCTGTTTTAAGTCGCACTGAGGGATCAGGTTTCACAGGGAGGATAGGCACAGGTGGGCTCACCCTCAACTGTTCTACAGGTGAAAGCTTCATAATTGTTAGAACTGAAGATTCCACATTAGCTTCATTTATTGTTGCACAGCAATGAAAATAAGCAACGTCTAAAAAAAGCCTCCTTTATGTCGCAGATATTTTGAAGTGGCGTTTCACTAGGATGATATGCCTGGCTAGAGAGGGCTGAGAAGCTAACCCAGTAACATGGCTGTGATAGCATCATTAAGGGTGAGCATGTTAGATGTTGACAACCTTTGCGCAGCGAGGTAAAATCGTTTAGCAAAGGCAATGGGCGATTCACCTTCATACATGCTAAGGCGCATAAAAACTGTTTTTCCCTGTGTAGACTATGCTTTAATCCGAATATATTCAAAAGAGCCTCCTTCACATCTGCCCAGGTGTGCAGAGGGTCCAGGTAAGAAACTATCATCTCTTGTGCTAGGCGACTTAAGCAATATAGGATGTGTTGAACTTTTGAAAATTCGTTGTGCCACACATGGCAGCTTCATAAACATACAAAAAGGAAGCAATGCTCCCTTCGCCAGGGATGTACTTGTCTTTAGAAAGGGGATTTAATGGGCGCTACTAAAGCTCTTTGAGACAGAATCGCTTGCAAATTGCTTTTCCAGAGCAACTAAACGTGATTCAACGTGAAGAGGAAAAGAGGGAGGGTTACTCACGTTTAAAGCCTCCATTTTTGACGATTTTTGTGGTATACAGGTGACACCTGTAGTGAGCACCACTTTGTAGAAATCCATCTGAGTTCTTTCTCGCTGGTGCTTTATGCCATTTAAATCCTTAATGGTTTAATTAAATTAAAAATAAAAAACTAATAGAAGGATGGGTTTTTAAGATGTTTATTAAAAGCGTGGGGAAGAAAAAAAAGCAAACACTATTGTTTTCTGACCAATCAGTATTTAAACTGTATCAAGGGTCAAAGAGATTTAATAATAAATTTATAATGGCTTGTTGTAGTCTAAATAAGGAAACATGCACATTAAGCTTATAAAAGCTCAGAACACTTGCTTCACTTTGGCTGAACGATGGATGTGGAGTTCACTTTTGGCAAATTGTACCTGTGAGGTAACAATTTAATGAACTTCAGCCAATCCCCATCATAGAAATTTTACCTTGGGGGACCCCTACCATGCCTATAAAAGGGTTGGTCCTGCATCAGTGCTTGAATGGACCTGTTTTCAGCTGAGGGAGTACCATCTGATGGACACCTCAGGGTACGCCACGTGGTTGGAGTAATCTGACTGCTCAATCTTGTTTTTATTGTCCATGGAATATTCAAAATTGTATTACCTCAATTTTTGGGGTTCATGAGAATCAGCCAGGGTCTTTTGGCTGATATAATTGTATGTAGTATTATATCCTTTAAATTATTATTGTAAACTTGTAAATGGCCGACATTTCCCTTTTCAGCTGATTTTGACCCAAAACATTCTTATTTTGAAGTTGGGAGGGCAAATGTCTGACACTGGTCTTCATGACCTCATTTCTTTAAATTCATTTTTGCAATTTCCTCATTTAGATCTAAAATCTGACATCAAAGTTTCTTAATTGATTTCTTATCAATTAGTTTTATTGTATGATAGCCCAATTCTTGTAATGAGTCTTAAAATTCTATAAATTTAATTATGAATTGATTGATATTAGGGTTGCTCCATTGCTAAGTGAAATTATCAGTGCATCCCAGCCATAAGCGCCAATATAAAGGCCTTGAATCTAGATGGTCAAGAAACATGTTAACTGAGCCCCTGTAATGAGCAACATTGTTGAAAATTTTGCAATACACACATTTATTAGTCTTCTAGTGTGCCAGGTCAACAATATGAAGACTGCTGACCATTGCTATTTTCCTTCACTGGCTACATTCACTATAAGTTTGTGGCGAAACTCCCAAACTCAGCATAGCTGACAAACTCTCTTGTTTTAACTGCATCTTTTCACCTATATCTGATACCTTCAACCCATCTAACCATATCACCATGAGTGATACAAGACACCCAGCTAGTCATCTCATCCTAAGTGATAAAACACACCCATATAGCTATCTCATCCTAAGTGATGAAACACACCCATATAGCTATCTCAGCCTGGCAGCCCAGCATCTGTCCTAATTGATTCCTTTCCGTTGAGGCCAGTATCCCTTAGTCCCTCATCATTAGTTGCTAGCTAAATAATCCATGTGGGGTTTCCTTGTAACTCCAGATGATGTTTTGTTAGCGCCAATTACTCCCTAGATGCTCCACCTGGCATCTATACCTTAGGGGACCTTTTTGTTTACTCTTAACCTTCTTGGATCAAATCAACTAAAAAGTGATAAATTCAGGTAGATGTAGGCACTTAATTAGAATAAAAAGCCAACATTTACATTAGGGTGGCCAGAACTCAAATATTGCGAAGAGATTGGAGTATAATTATCACAAGTAATATAAAATGGGATAAGGGTATAGTGTTTTATAATTAATGAGGCTCCTTCAGTGGCAGTCAGTTTACAAATGGATATTACTTATGGCATTCATCAGTTTAAGAGTAAAAAATCAATAATTATAAACTATAATATACAACACTGATGAGGCAGTAGCTTGACATGGATCAATTTAACTATCAGTGAAAAGTGTTTAGCTCACTGCTCACCTCCTGACTTGAATAGAGTCTTTCAAATTGTTAAGATTAAGCTTGACACTTTATAGCTTTTCTGGTCTTGTCAATTCAGTAACGTTTAGATCCTAAAATTTAATCAAATTGATAAATACATCATACATTGTATTTGTATCATAATTACTAATGTTTATTATGAAATTAGCATATCAATAATTATAATTTAAAGTAAACAACATTTGGACATATAAACTTTTCTTTCTCGTTGCAAACACTTTTGCATTCCATTCAATTCAAGACTAAATCTAGTTTGATAATCTCATAGAGGGGATTAGTCTGCGCCCATGTCTGGGAGCAGTTGGGCAAGCAAGGCAAGAGGAGCAGGCGGAAGGCCCGCGGCCTCTAACGTTTGAAAACGCCCCAGAGAATCCGGCGGAATAGAAAAAAATCTAAAAAAACTGGCGGTCACAATTTCCCCAGAGATACTCGTGTGGCAAGCACAATGCAACCAGTACATCAACACGCCATACTCCCAGCCACTTTCGTCAGTGGAATTCAGAGTCCATGTGTATCTGGACATCCAAAAAACGGCCTTATGGGAAAAATTTTGTGAAGATGTACACAAAATTTTCCCGACTGCGGTGTATGTTGCACCTCAATCCATGTCACGTGGTTGGCTGGACCTAAGTTTTAAAAGCAAAATAGCAGCAGATGAGGCTGCAGTGGTACGCATAGTGGCTGACCTCCCTGAAGGGCAACGGGTTGTCAAAACCAAACGCACCAGATGGATAAAATCAAACAAAATTTTCCTCACGTTTGACTTTATGCCTACTACGGTAAAATGTGACATTTTGGAGCAACACCTGAAAGATGGTCTCACCATATACAGCAAAATACAATCTTTTGAAATGCAACGTTTTATGCTGATGCCACACCTGTGCACTGGCAAAGAAATCGCAGTTCTGACCCCAACTGAGGAGATTGCAAAGGACCTAACCCAGATCCCGCACTCCACCTTTATTGACATCACAGGGCATACACTTACCTATTCCGGGTAACCGTGGACAGCGCGCCCCCCATTTGCACCCACTGTGACATGTTCAGCCATAAGGTGCACGCATGCCCCATCAAGGAGGGCGTCACATTCCAAGAGCACCCCTCGGCGGCCATGGCCAGTGGAGAGGCGCACTACGAACCAACCGCAAGCACCAAGGAGGCTTTCCCGTGGGGAGCACAAGGCTGCTACCTATTGGTAAAGCCCATCTCCCTGCAGGAGCGGAAGAAGGCCAAGCAGGCCCATAGAGCTGCGGCCAAGGAAGCGGCCAAGGCCACCACCACCATCCCACACTCACAACACCAGGAGGACATGGAGACCTTCATGGCGGAAGCAACTTGGGAATCCATCACCCAATCAGATTGGGAGGCCCATACCAAGTGGGCCACTCAATCTGAGGATCTGATGGGAAATTTGATCTCACTCAATCGCTGCACCCAAGCTCCAGTCAAAACTGACTTGAAACCTATCCCAACCAAAAAATTTTTTTTGCCCCACTCAACGGTGCACTGAACTTATCTGCACCGCAAAAAATTCATCTGACATCAGGAAAACAAAAAGCGAAGGCCAAAGCCAATGCAACTCTTTCTGCGAAAATTAACAAAAACCCCGATAGTGTTGCTGCTAACACCCGCACTGCTGTGAAAGCCCGTGGGGACCTGGAATAGGCTGGTGGGCCTGGGGCCCACCCCCTCGCACCTAAGGTGCAATGGGGGAAACCTTCACTCTAGGGATGCTGAATATCGCCAGACCAAGGCCTCCCCATCCTGGGCTAGGAAACTGAGTTTTTTACAAAACAATTTACCCGTGGATATCCTGGCCATCCAGGAGTCCCACTGTCCACGAGGTTCTGAGGAAGCTTGGAAAACATTGCTCCTACCATCCCTATCCTTTTGGTTGAAGCACTGTGGGGTGCTAATTTGGAAAAACAATTTTTTCAAATTCACATCCTCAGAAACATTCCTAAATGGCCAAGTGCTCATTGTCACCTTCTCATAGGCTGATGTTGCACACACAATAGTCAACACTACACCCCAAACGGTGCACATGAGCGTTGTAAATTTTTCTCGATGGTCAAATCCCTCCCACTACCCCCCAATTCTTTCCTAGTTGGCGATATGAACTGTTGGCTAACCTCACCAACAGACCGGTGGCTGCCATCACCCCAAGCCCCACAAGGTCATGTAGAACTATGCATTCTAAAAGCCATCCTTGGGTTAATGGATGCGCTGCCATGACATGCCCCACTTCTCAAAAACATGACGCGTCCCCACATCCACAATGGCCAACTAAGGTCCATGACCCGCATCAATCTTATTCTAACGCTGGCGAAATTCCAACCCCACATCTCTCACTTCAAAACAACAAAAATGGAATTCTCCAACCACCGACTGGTCTTGATAACATACCACTTACCCATCACAGTTGCAAAGGCCCCACATTGGTGCAAATCCGCCCCCCCGAGCTCGCATCGCCAGGATTTTCCACGTGGGTGGAAGAGGCAACTTTGGTGAAATCATTTGTTGCACCATTTTGTGTGGACCCCATTTCCACATGGGCAACTTTCAAAGAAGACACCATCCACTACTATTTCCATCTCTCCTCCAGGCGCTCATGAGCCACATTGGTGGTAATCTCGCGCGCGCTGGTGGAATTGGCCACTTGGAATCCAACATTCCAGCCATAGGATATAGCCCTGCATGGGGCCAGAAGTGGGTGGAGGCAGCCGCCCACCTCAACGCACTCGAAAGGCAACACAAACATTGGGTTTGTGTCCAATACAGGGCCACATGCATCACTAAAGGCAAAAAGTGCACTGCATACTTCTTTAAAAAAATTTTCGCACCACTCCAGAGCATGGCCTGCACACAGGTGCAAAGATCGGATAATTCCATTGTGGACACACCAGCCAAAGTGGCAATTGAAATGCAAAGATATTACTCCAAGTTATACTGAGCTGAACCAATTTAGCCAGCTGAAATGGCAGATTTTCTTGACTGGCTCATATCCGCACCATTTTCTGATACCTGGAAATAATGAATTTAATTACTCCGAATGAATTATGGACAGCCATTCACGGTGCGCCAAACTGAAAATGCTCAGGCCCAGATGGCATTCCATATGAGTTCTACAAAAAATATTTTAAATATATATCCCCACTGCTACTAGCCTCACTCAACCAAAGCCTGTTGGAAACGCGCCACCTACCAGGAGGACATGAGGCCTTTACTGTCACACTCTTCAAGAAAGGGGATAGGCTTGACTTAGCCAACTGGCGCCCCATTTCTCTAACAAACACAGACACCAAAATTTTAACCAAAATCATGGCTAACCGTTTAGGGACTGTAGCATCTGCCACCATCTCCCCAGAACAATTTGGTTTCATCCCCAGAAGATTGATTTGGGATAACGTGCACTCTGTGGCTAATGTGTGTCAGTCCACAGCCTCTGAGGCACTTGTATTCTTGGACCAACAAAAGGCCTATGATAGAGTAAACTGGGAATACCTTAGGGCCTGCCTCCAACAATTCCGCCTACCTCCCCGCTTCATTAACTGGGTGATGCTGCTCACGGAATCTGCAACAATGGCAGTGCGTGGCCCAGGCTTCCTAACGGAAGTAGTCCGCCCTCAAAGAGGCCTGCGACAAGGGGACCCCCTCAGCCCACTCTTATACAACTTCAGCCTTGACCTACTACTGCGAAATGTGAATGCCCAATTCACTGGGGTCCATGTGCCAGGCCAAACCCCAGTCAATATGATGGCATTTGCAGATGATTGCGTGGTGGGGGTGTCTAATAATAAAGATGCACGTGCGCTTGAAGCCCTCATCCAGGATTATTCCCAGGTAAGCAACGCGGCACTGAACGCCTCCAAAACTGAAATATTCTCCTTGGTCGGTTTCAGAACTGCTGGGCCCCAGCAAGTAGTTCCCAACCTGGCCCATCTGCTCGCCCACGTCCACGCCTTACTAACTCAACACACACCGCTCCACTGGTGCTCCCCTTTGTGCCACGTCCTACCTAGGACTGGTACGCCATCTGGGCATGTGGATGGAGGCAGGTGGATACGCGTCAGCAGTAATGGAGTGCCATATACTGGACAACGTGACGAAGTGAATCGCCTCTCTCAGAGCCCACCCTACTACCCTCACTGGCAGGGTTGTTCTTGCCAACTCTATGCTCCTATCCAAAGTCTGGTTTGGAGCCCACGCCATCCCCTTCTCCTAAGCTTCTTCAAATCCCTGTATGCTTTGCTACAAGGATGGCTTTGGTCAGGCCGCCCTCCACCAGTACGGCTAGAGGTCATGTTTGGCCCTCATCATCATGGTGGCATGGGTCTGCTTGACTTCAAAGCCCATGCTGCCAAGATCCTGGGCACCTGGATTGCGGCCATCACTGCTCCTACACTCCCCTCCCAACAATGGTCCCGCGCGGCCCGCTCCAACTTCTCCTGAGCCTTGGGCCTCAACAATCCATCAAACCCACACTCCCTGATGAAATACCTCGCATCACACACATCGGCCACAGGTCCTCACGGGACTAAAACCTACTGCAAACGAATCCTCCTCTCCATGCAAAGCGCAGAGTGGAGAATTTGTATTAGTGGACATACAACCTGAAGAGGCCGCCCATCTCCTCAGTTCACACAAGAGGTACAGGGGCTACCCATCCATGATGGCGTGATCCCCATTCGACCCCAAGTCCTATCCAGGGTGGACTACCTGGACATGATGGACATCCCTTATTCCACTGAGACCCAAAAGACTATCTGGAAATACGCACACCATCCTCTGTTGCAGCCTCAAGTACGCTCCCATGTGTGGCGCTGCCTGAGGCAGGTGTATCGTACAGCTGAGCGCTCTAACGCTTTACACTCATCCTGTGTCATGTGTGGCCGTTATGGAACGCTGTTCCACCGCCTGGAGAAGTGTCCTACCTCTAAAGTGATATGGCGCGATGTCCAACGTCTGCTAGGCCAGGATCAAACGCATCCCTTCAGTCTGTCAAGAGATATGTTTGCTTCATCAATGGCCTCCCCCTCCCACCCTCCCTCCGTGCTCTGATGGTTGCAATCGCCATGTGGACTATCTACACAATTGTCTTGGATGCCATCGCTGGCTCCATCCCCACCCTCCCTGAAGCTGTCCACAGATTCTGGTCTCATCTGGTGGACCACTTTCAAGCGTGGATGTTTGGATATCTCCCACCGCGTCGCTGACAGCTGGTCTCCTCCTGGTTCCCAGTCTGGTTCATCAAATCAGACCCCTTCCTCCACATGTGCTCAGTAGTGGCTACGGTCCCTTCACACGTTCCCTCCCCCTCCCCATAAGTGGCGTTCCCGCTGGCAACAAGAGATAGCATCGCGTCTCTGGGGTGCCTCCCCTGGTACTAAGTTTTGTCTCGTCTGAGTCATAGTCGGAAGTGTCCATCCCATGGTCAGCCTTCCCCGCAATAAATTAAATTAAAAACATTTGACCATATGAAATCAATTTTGCACTTCAGACAAATTTTTCAAACTTATACTTCACAATTTTTATTGACCATTTGAGACTATATTTCCAGGTGAGTAAGATTTAAAAATCTAATTCAACCATGTGGTTGATGCTTAGATTTGTCCAAAGTCAAGACTGACATTAATAAGGGTTGAAATTCTAACAACAACCCTCTTTACAAGTACTATCCTAGTTCATCCATGGTTTCATCAGCTATTCTTATTGTTCGCTGATGCCAGCAATTTGGCAGATGTAAATATCTTGGCGCAACACAATGGCGATCAATTCAACCATCATTGTCATACTATAGCAAGACTTTGAGCAAGGGAAAACAATAGCGTTACCAAATGTGAAAGCCTAGCTATATTATAAGCAATTAAACACTTTTTCCCGTACCTAAATGGAGCTCACTTTATACTCATTACCAATAATGCCTTGCTATGATTGTAAACATATAAAAGACCATGATGGCAGTTTAGTGGGATAAGTGCTATGATTGAAGAATTATGACTTAACTTTTATACATTGTGTGGGGCAATTCATTATAATGTCAACTGAAATTTTGATGATACCTGTGACATAATTTTTAGTACCTGGAATGTGCTGATTATATTAGTTATTTGGCTTGATAAAAGTTGTAAACTAGGACCCCTGAAAATCAGGCTGAGTTGCGGAACATGACTAAAGGCACCCAGACAAAAAAGGATGCTATACAAGAAAAAGAAAATCGCTCTCTTACATATGCTCTTCTTCCCTCTACTAAAGTCATCCTTAAAGGACATTTAACTGTGGGGTACGGAAAGATAGTATGACTCATGAAAGGCTGAGAAAATGCTGTTTCTGGCATTGGATGATATAAATATCTAAGAAATATCAGAGCCCAGTTTAACTTGTTATACACAAGATTTGGCCAGTCCTCAGTATCAACATCAAGTGATGGCTCCATCAAGCCCATTCAATTTTGTCAGTAATGATGTGGTGGGCCCCTTGCCCACCAGTTTACATGGACATAAACTTATTCTATTAGCCGTTGACCACTTGAACAGGTGGTTTAAAGAAATTATTGTTTTAGTTGCAACTTCAAAGGCTACAGCTTAATTTTGCTTTAGATTTTCTAAAACATGCATTCCCATAGAATTCACTTTAATACAATAGAATCAACTTCAATTTTAAAGTAGTCTTAAAACTAACTTTGCTATTTGGTACAAATCAATTTTTTACCCATATAAACCATATACCAATGGGGTGTTAGAATGTGCTATTGACCTTATTTATAGCTTATAGAAGATGGACGACTTAAATCCTATGCGCTGAAGCCACTGTCTACCCAGCGCCATGTTAATTTATCATATAAGTTACCATCAAATAATAAAGAGCCCCCTTTTTAATCCCTATATGGACGTCTCCTTAGATGCCAAGTATTGTGCAGTTCTTAATAAAATCCTTCGTTTCTGAGAACTCCAAACTAACTAGTTAAGGACCTATTTGACATAATTATCTGATTCAAAGCCAGTGCTACCTAAGGGATCATCTTAGCAGCCACTTAAAAGAATTTTTTTTAACAATAGCTGATCCTCCTTGTTGACTTTCCAGCTAGGGGACCTGATTCTATTCTATCACCATTAACCTGGGGATTGACAAAAAAATTGCGTCCTTTGATCAGGGATCTTTCCTTTCAACCATAGATGAATTTTAAGTAATCCATTAGCATCCTTTATCAAGGGATTGTGATCAAGGAAATTCAAGGCAAATATCTATAGCTATATGTTCCTCTCCAACAGGATCTTGAGTAAACTTGTCAGGATTTGAGGTAATAAATGAATTGAGATTTAGGCTCCTGCTAGAACATTAATGAGCAAACTATTAACCCTCTTGACCAGAACCTTCTATCAAAGCGCACATGAGATTTTGATCAGAAATCATCACACATTCAGGAACCAATAAAGGTGCCTTATGGATTGCCCCTCAGCTTCCCATGCTACAAAAAAGATTGACTCCAATCAGTTCAGTCATGAGGTCATTGCTGATGGAGATAAATGAAGGCCTTATACAGGAAGAAGATCTGATAACATTTGGAAGAGCTAATCATGGTTAACCATGGAGGTCTTCTTGGCTACATGTCCCAACTCACCCTGTACATAAAAACCATTTGTATTTACTATATAGTTTGGACACCAACTTCTTTGTATTTTTAACCACCCCACTAATTTAACAGCTTTAAGCCCTTTTTATCACCTTGTCTTACAGTCTAGATAGCCCATATACTGACAATAATTAATCAGCCATGCTTATTTCTTACAGAAACACTGGTTTGATCTGCCTCCTAGTATAACAAAGTAGGATTCAGGGGTAAACCTCAGAGTTTTAAGAAGGAAGGAGGAATTAAGATAATAAACTAGATGGATGTTCCTATAAACTTGGCAGGTGAACGCCTCACCTAAACTATAAAAAAAGTAGAGAGCTTTAAAACTGATGGCTTGTTTTTTGGGAAAAGTACAAGATGACTGAAAGAAAACTGATTATACATGATGGGTATACTAGTACTCAGTGAGTGTCCCAGAGTGCCAAGGGCACAGCCGACCTAGAGACTTGCAATAGGACGTTCTTGTTGTTAATGAGGAGCAGATCAGTTCAGTAACATACTAGAGGCCACCCTAATAAGTTAGAAGGTTATAATGGTCACAATCATGGGGCTTGCTGAGGATATCCCCATGTGTGGGAAAGGCGTATATAGTGAAACCATTATGAGACCCAAAGTCGTTAATTATTGTAGAAGAACAATTTAGATCATATGGGAACATGGGATGAGGGATTGCGCCTAATCAAAGGAGGATCAAAAGAGTATTATAAAGCTAATGGCATCCGCAGCATGCGTGGCAATTTAGCAGACATGATCAGAAAAGCGAAGGTAATAAAGCTCTTCTACAATTTGAATAATTTATAAATTTGCGGATCTTGATTAACACTACCTAAAAGCATTAACTAATTTTCAAAATACATCATGCATTGCCAGATACCCCTGATACTAGAAAATACATAAAGTGGAGGGTGTGCTACACAATAACAACTCAACACAGGCTAAATATTTTTTATTTAATTGAGGCAAGCTGACCAGGGTACAGACATTAATGATGCTCAAAAGAGCTAAAATTCCACAATAAAATAAAATAAATGGAATAAAATCAAATCAAAAAGAGACAGATGGATCTGCTCAAACTGATGTGAAATTCAAACAGAACACACCAACCAAATCATAAGTGGAAACTGCTATCCATCCATTGCAGTGGATGAAGGCGGATTAGGAGGCTCATCTTCCTCATCTATTATGGGCATGTAGCAGCACAAAGCTGATAGCAATGGTGTGGGCGCATCATGGGAATGTTGGTTGAGATAATAAAGGGGTGCTTGCAACTAAATGTGTGCGATGAGGAAAGTGGAAAAATAGTCTGCAAGTGCTTTTTCTGCCTCAAGACATACTTTAGGTAGGGTGGCGATGGTTGCAAGATTGTTGCGGGTAATGTGGGTCTTTGGGATGAACTTTGCAACCGCCACAACTTTTTCATCTGCTGAATTTGCCCCTGATAGTATTGGAGATGGCCTTTTTCTGTATTGGAAGCATATTACTAGGTAGGATAGGAGGTGGCAGGCTTGTAGTCAGTACTACAATTGATTTTGCAATGGCTTTATGGGCTGGGCGACACTCAGGGGAGGTAACTACCTCTTCAGCTAGTTGGTGGTCACTTTTAACTGGGGTGGCATCAGGGTGAGGTGCATAATGGCGCTTTGGGAATTAGGACGCATAATCAGTATTAAAGTACATTTTGAATGGAGGGGGCCCAGCCCATTTTTAAGCAGGGATAAGCTCACTTAATTCATCAACCTCAACCAAATAATCCCATGAATTTTGGCTAAATTTGATTGGGTTGTTTGCATATGGGTTGTTTGTTGTATTTGGCTGGGATTATGGTTTAGAACTTACTTTAGTCTATTCTAGCTCCTGATTGGCGGGTTCAGGAGAAGAGGTTCGTTGGGGTAATTTTTGGTTTGTTGATTCAGTGGTTATTGTGGCTACCACTTTGGGGGAGGGGGAAGGATAGTGCCCCATTTGTTAAAGATATTGGATCAGCTATGGGGTCATCGTGCATAGAGTCAGGTGTGGATGCCACGGCTCATGAGATGGAGGGGCAGCACCATTTCAAATGGTCAAGTTTGAAACAGGTAGGGCAAATGGTGCGCCCTCCATCTACTTGAGCCCAAAAAGGATAGTCTGGAGCAGAGGGGATAATGGTGCAAGGGGTATTGAGAGGGCTATTTATTTTATTACTGGACGAATAGTTGCGTATGCGCAGGGGCCTTTCAAGGCGAGTGGCTCCATTGGGAACCACGGATTGTGTCATGGGTTTGGAACCATATTCTGATAATCCAGCAATAATTTCATTCATTAGAATTTCGGGTTGTAGGTTGGTAGGGAGGCCTTCAAACTGAACCACAATAGTGATATCAGTGGGCAACCTGGTACAAGTAGTTGGGAGAGTAGTGTCCTGGAACACCAGGGGGATGGTAGATGCTTTTGCAGCATCAGCATCACTTGAGGAGCCAAGATCAAAATACCCTTGAAGGAGCAAAGTTGATGAAACCTGCAGGCTGCATAACATCCTGGGATAATTTGATAATGGCTTTGTCTGAATAGGGAAACAACTTACCATATTAAACCTAAAGGCCAAAATCCATGTTGCTTTGGGGGAGCATAAGGGGGCAGTGTGGCATCGCCTGGGTTCAGGAGATATTTAAGGCTAAGACCTTAGGCAGGAATTAATGTGCTGAAGAATTTGGAGGGCTATCTGATCCAGCCCAATCATGTTTCAGTAATGTACAAAAAACATTAAGAGGTGGCGCACCACTGCCCCACATGGGGCAGCAGGCGTCAAACTCATTGACATAGGTAACTTGAATAGGGCAACGATGAGTGGAGCTGTTTTTACTAAGTTTTAAAATATGATTAACCAAAAGTGGGTGAATTGAGAGAGAAGTTTATAACAAGTTAAATATTAAAATAAGGGTTATATAACTAAAAATAAACTAGCAAACTATCCTAAAGAGGGTGGTTGGCTCTTCAGTGGGTGTATAAGAATTAGGAGGGAGCTTGGAACTTGGCCATGCAGCAAAGACTCTGTGGGGAACTCTGATGGGCAGGTTAATAGAAGTACTATGAGTTGTGGAGAAGCCTCAGAGCTCATATAGCGTCATAAAGATTCTGATAGCAAACTCCAGATTAAAGAGGAATTCATAGGGATACTACAATCCTTAATGGATTCATAAAGATGGATGATTTTCTATCTCAAGTTTGTTGAGAAATATTTCATATCCATAAAATTGATCAAACAAAGGTTAGTAGTAATTTGGTTGATTCACAAGTTTGATCTGTAATCCAGAATACTAATAACAACTTAATTTGACTTATAAGACAGATTAGGATTTATATGGGGTATGGGCGAGTTGGGGCGAATTCTTGGATCTCATTACTGACCAAGCCACTCTTGGGCGATCCCTAAGGTCATTTCAGAGGCCTCTAAACTGAACCATCATTCCACACACCTTCACCTAAATTACTAGATCTTAAGAGTAATCAGGGAGCAGAGAGGGAGTTTTCTGGCATCCAGGGCAGAAACCCATTGCTCATCCACCACGTGAGCTAAGTCACTGATCTGAGATAGGGGCTTCACTGGGTTCTTGTCACTTTCTGCTACTGTATGGGAATTGCACGCGGTCCAGCTGGAGGGGTTGGTAAATTGGACATATAGAGGGAAGTATGCTGTGTGGCACAAACAAAATTGAGCCTTTGAAAGGAGAATCTTTTAAAAACGAAGGTGGTTTTCTGTTAGATTTTAATGGTTGACTCGAAAATAAACCCTTCAAGAAAACCATCAATGCTGATATATTACTCCCATTGATGGATCCTTTGATCCTTCCCAATTTATCTGCATAACTATTCATACCAAAACTGCCTCAATTGTACTTAAATTATCCCGATTATTGTAGCTAATAATAGCTATGATATTATTACCTTATGGCCAATTATGGGAACCACTTGGGTGAACTAAGTGAATCTATTGCACAAACTTAATTGCATTTATTAATTTAATGCAAGTATGATTAATGAATGATAATTTTTATGTATGTCAATCACCATAATTAGCATGATAGTACTTAGATATGGACTTCCAAATTAGGGAGTACCAAGTACTATTGAGAGGGTTGCTGATGTCCCAATTAAGGGTGCATCATTATTTGAATCCATGTATTCTTTTCCATCAATTGTTGTATTTCATCAGCTGTATGATGAAACAATAGTACTTGCATATGGATGGACCAAATAGGGAGTACCTAGTACTATTGAGAGGCCTGCCAAAGTCCCAATTAGGGGTGCATCATTATTTGAATTCTATATATTCTTTTCCCCCAATTATTGTATTTTGTCAGCTGTATGATGAAACGTAATTGGGCTGGATGAAAGGCAAATATACACCACTGAGGTACTAATATTATGCCTAAGATCTTCCCGATTACAAGAGTAGTAGTGCCTTCAATTGGGCTGAAACAATTGTAATTAAGTTAATTTAAGGGCCAAATTAACTTGGGGATATTTTAATAACCACTGCCATAATCCATAGCGGATTGGTATGGTTTTAATTTACTCATCTAATAGATGAGTATGGCCAGGAGATGTCCTAGAGGTATAAAATACCAGCGCCTGGCCCTAAAATAAAATCATCATCTTTCCATTTCTTCATATTTTTGTCTTATATCTTATCTTAATTCAATCTTCATATTAATAGTATAGACAAGCATTCAGGGGAG
The DNA here is from genome assembly GCA_022478985.1 of Massospora cicadina. Taxonomy (NCBI): domain Eukaryota; kingdom Fungi; phylum Entomophthoromycota; class Entomophthoromycetes; order Entomophthorales; family Entomophthoraceae; genus Massospora; species Massospora cicadina. The sequence continues at coordinate 15,517 of JAKSZP010009528.1, read as the reverse complement.
CTTGTCTTGGTTACCTGTGTCTGGAGAGTTCCCAATTAGAGAGGGAAAATTACCCTAGGAGAGACTAAGAGAGCCAGATATTGTTGTTTAGCTTTGTGAGCTTCCAAATGGTTAGGAAATACCATAAGACACATAGCATGTTTGAGGATTTATTGGATGAAACTCTTCCCAACTATAAAAACAAGAATACATCTAATAAGCGAGCTAATCCTCAAAAACTCACAAGTGGTGCTCACTAAAAACCACATTACACTTTAATTTGAATAATTCATGCAAATACCAGGCAAGAGCTGCCAGAAGTTATGACAAAATGACATGGAAACCAGTGACAGAGAAATCACTGAGTACTTCAACACTGCACGCCAGAATACCAAGAAGAGCACTTCATACTCCTTGGATCTAATTATGGTGGGAGGAGGGCATGTGGACACAGCTGCCCTATTGAGTTTAAATCCAATAGTGTGAAGGAGATGATGGAGACCCTATTTTATGGGTATAGAATCAGTACATCAAAAATGGACCCATCTTTTGGGCTGTTTTTACTACCTGAAGGATCAGGCTTTAAGATGGAGATGTATATGCGGTACCAAGAGGCAAACTTGGCCAAACGCCTCAACTGTACACAAGCAACCAACGAGTTTTTGGTTAGCTTTGTACAGCTTTCAATTAAGCATACCCAAAGGATTCTGGCTTGACAGAATCTAGAGCTTGCAGAAATTTACAGAATACAAGAGGAGTGATTTTCCTGATCAGGCTTACTGATAAGCTGAATTACAGTTTTAATGAAGTTAGAAAGGCTATTATAAATAATACTGAACAGGTGACCGATGCCCACAGAAGAGTGAACACCTTGGAAGATCAACTCAATGAAAAGTTCCAAAAATTGCATCTGAGGTCATCTCTTTACATGGACTGACCAGTAAATGGGTCAATAATATCTTTAAATGCTGCCAGAAATTGGAGAATTACTCCAAATTCTTGTCATCTCGGACTGAATGTTCAACCAAAAAGTCCACATTTGCTCAGAAAAGCCACTTGGAATTGAAAAACATTTATGTTCAAATAGATGAATATGTCCAAAATGAGTTGGGAATTTTGCAAAAGAGCATCAAAGATCTGGCTGCTATTCCAGTAGGGCCAAATAGCGAGGAATAATTTGAGAAAATTCAGTAAGAATTTATGAAACTCTGGTCAACAGTATCATCCGTGCAAGCAAAGAACATCAAACTTACTAAAGAAAATAAGATCTCCAAACACAGCTATCAGTAATTAATGACCGCGTTGCCAATCTGACTGAAGATGTGAAGCATATATTGGCTTCTCAAATTATCTTTTAGAAAGAATGTGAAGACCTTAAAAAGGAAGTCAACGACCTAAAGGAGAGAAGTTGCAACTGTTCAACTAGTCCTCAAGGGGAGGAGAGCAGTAAAACCTCTAAGTATTCGGGCAGAACACAACTGAAGAAATTACATAAGGCTCAAATTCAGGAGTCTGAATTGAGCAGTTTGGAGCAATTTCATGAAGCAGAATCCTCCATAGTTGATATGGATAACAAAACAGATATTTTAGGCGTTTGCTCAATGCCAAAAATTCTTGCTTCCATCTCAACTCTGGATGACACTTGTAACAAATGAACTTCAATTCTGACCAAAGATTCTCCCAGACATTTAGACTATAGACGAAGCATAACTCCTTTGGCCAATTCTGGGCGCGATGACTTCAAACCCTTAGATTTGCCAAAATTTGACAAAAAAAGAAATATCCATTCATTTATAAAATTGTTCAATAAGGCTATGCGAGGAGGACAGATCATGCAAAGTATACAGCTCTCATTAATTGTCTGGACTCACATAGTGTCAATCTTGTTATGCCCTATTTGGGTGACGATCAGTCCTATTCAGATGCGAAAAAGGCCATTATAAGACAATTTGGAGGCCCTTATAAACTATCGGCCAGGAAGACAGACTTACTCAATATTGAATTTCAGCAGAATGAGTCTATCTGAGACTTTGTAGATAGATTTTTCCATGAGGCTCAGGTCTTACTTAGTTCAGGTGCCATAGACAAATTTTATGCAAAGATTGCAATGCAGCATGCCATCAAGCCATACTGAGACTTGCAGCATGTCATGATCCCAGCCTTTAATTGGCCCAGGGAGCGTTAGAACTTTTGGATTATCTGAGAGAATGTACAATTAGCTTTGACGCCCTTAATCGGCCCAAAGAGAAATTGAAATTTCGATTTTTGGGCCCAAAAAATACAAATTTGAATGTTTATGAAAAAATAATTGGCCTGTAAATCCAAAAATTATCAGCAAACAGGACCAATTACCTGTCAAAATTGTGGCCGAAAAGGACATTATTATAGCCAATGCTACAGATGTCCTGATAAGAAACCTGGGGGGAATGTGGCCTTAAAGGTTAACAATGAAGAGCAGGCGGGAAAACTACAGGTGGAGTAGAGACAGAATGCTCTACCTCCACTAATGCCTTAACGCACAATCCACCCAAACCCTGGCAAGCTTTTCTTGGCCAACGAAGTAGCCAAAGATAGCTTACACCACATTGTGGCTGACAAAATCTATATGGTTACCACCCGGGCCAAAGCAAAAAATTTGAAGCAATCAGAGGGCACTGAAGAAGCTCGGGCCAAAGTAGCAAAGCCCTACACCAAGCAAGTCATTGACCAAGGGCTGAGTAGCCATCCTAAATGCTCAGCCAATATGCCCACACTACAGGAAGTGCAAGTGGCCACACCTATGAAGACTTTAGCAGAGAATTTTACAGAGATCTGCTCAAGTCTGAAGTCCCACTTGGAACTGAACACTTTCTCCAATATTCACCTAATAAATGATTCTGATACCTACTCTTAATGTACTTATGTGGATATTGCAGTAAATAAAGTTCAAGTTTGGGCCATCGTTGATAGTGGGGCACCTATCAACATTGTCAGCACCAAATTGGTAAAGAAGCTGAAATTTGCGCCTGACGTTGCACATTGTCAAGAATATGGTACAGCAGGAGCCCATAATACTAAGTCGCTTGGGGCTTATAGCATGTTACCATCATGGTTTAAATCCATTGTAGTGATGGTACTGGCCATAGTCTTGCCAAATACCAGCTATGATATTCTTATTGGGACCAATTTCCTGAGAAGATTTGGTGTTGTCATGAGCCATAAGGAAGATACGCTGACTATTTTGGGGCAAAGCATCCCAATCTATTATAACAGAAATGGAAAGGCTGAAAAGAAACAGCTGAAGTTATTTTTAACCTGGCCTATAAGGACGGAATAGTCCAGATTGAGTACACAAAATACCATTCAAAAATTAAGGCCCTTCCAATGCAAATTCAAGAATCAAAGGGAATCGATTACGGTCAAATCAGTAGACTACCGTGCTACCTGGAACTCAAGTAGTCATTCCTACTGGGCTGACTATTAAAATTTCAGAAGGACTATATGGGGAAATATACCAGCCATGGTGTAGATCTCGATTGGAGCTGAATATTGCACCTGGGATAGTCATTCCAGGCTATGAGGAAATTCAAATCTTATGTGCAAACCTCCAGAATTGGCCCATCAAGATATGGAGACATCAGGTTATTGCCTACCTACATTTATTTCCGAACACCAAAATTCAGACATTTCAAAAATTTGGGACTTAAGACTAGATATGACTTCCCAGTGATGAAATAATAAGTATCAATAACGTTGTCTCTATGGCTGAATTAGGGAGCTTAACTGACATGGAAAAAGATCAAGTCCAGAATTTATTTCAAAAATACCAGGAAATAAATGCAAAAGATGATTTTGACTTAGGTTGTGCTAAGAATGTAATACACACAACTGACACAAATGACCATGACCCCATCTGGCTACAGCTGATTAGATGTTCAAAAGCAGCAGAAGAAGTCATTTTCAAAGAGATAAAAGAACTTCTAGATCTTGGAATGCTGGTCCCATTGATCAGCCATTGGGCTGCCCCAATTTTAATAGTAAAAAAGAAGGATGGGAGCAATCAGGTCATCATTGATTATCAAAAATTAAACAACATCACCAAGAAGGATTCTTATCCCCTCCCACAGATTGACGATGCCTTAGATTGACTTGGAGGCGCAAAGTTATTTTCTGCTATGGACCTAATAAGTGGATATTTGCAGATTGATATGCCCAAAGAGGAGCGCGAAAAATGCGCCATTATAACTCAAGAGGGCTATTCCAGCTGACAGGGATGCTACAAGGACTTTGCAATGCCCCAGTTATGTTTTAAAGAGCGATGGAAATGATTTATTGGAGATTTAAAATTATCTTGTGTGTGTTGGTTTATTTGGACAATATAAACATCTTTAGCTGCACCTTCACCGACCACCTGGACATATAGAAGCAGTTTTTAAGAGACTAGTGGTTGAAAATCTGAAAATCAAACCCTGGAAGTGCCATTTTTTCAAAGACCAATTGGAATATTTTGGGTTTGTTATTAATAAGGAAGGACTATGACCCCAGCCATCCAAACTGGATGTGATATTAAAGATGAAACGGCCTGAATCCAAGCGCAATATACAGGTTTTCCTGGGCATGATTGGTTATTATCGCCAATTCATTGCCAATTTTGCACAAATTGGAGAGCTGTTGTTTCATCTGCTCAAGGACAAGGTCAGATTTGACTAGAATCGGGCCTGTAAAGAGGCATTTATTCAGCTCTGATTAGCCCTAATAATGGCCCCAGTCCTCTGATATCCAGATTTTGAGCGTGAGTTTATTGTCCAAACTGATGCATTGCTTACAGCAATCAGAGCTGTTCTGTCTCAAATAGGGAGGACTGCGAGGAACACCCAGTTGCCTTTGCTAGTCAGACCTTAAATGTCCATGAATGGAACTACATGGTGACAGAATGGGAATGTTTGGCAGTCATATATGCCTACAAGAAATTTTGGGTTTATCTCCACGGCACTCACTTTACGGTTATTACAGACCATTTATCCCTAAGATGGCTGAACAACTTGAAGGAACCTGAGGGCCGATTAGCATGGTGGGCGCTAAAACTTTAAGCCTATAATTACATGATTAAACATTGTGCAGGAGTGAAGCACCAAAACGCCAACTGCCTATCCCATTTACCTACAATCGCCACTGTCAGTTTGGCCACTGATGAGCTATTATAAAAGATGGTCAGTGGAGGATTCCAGGATGAGCCTGAATCCATTCAAAAATTACTCAGAGATCTACAAAAAATACTTCAATTAAAAAACGGTACTGTACAAATTAATTGAAGGAAAAAAGGTTATTTTTCCATGACCCTCAGCCCAAACAGACCTAATAATGGTAGCGCATAAGGCCATAGGTCATGGTGGATTTAAGAAGACAAAGGAACATCTTGAATTGTACTACTACTGGGAGTCGATGCACTTTGATATCCAGGAAACACTGGAGTGTTGTGCCAAATGCCAAGGTGAAAAACCGCTCCAAAAAAGCACATGTTACCAGCTTGTTTGGCCCAAGTTTGCTTGGCATACCATATCAATAGATGTTGTCAGACCACTTCCCACTACCTCTCTAAGTCCAAATACATCATTGTGGCTATTGACCACTTAACTAATTGGGTTGAAGCCAAGGCTATTCAGGAAGTAGGTGCAAAAACCACGGCCAAGTTTATCCTTGAGAATGTTATCCACAAGCATGGTTGCCCGCCGGTTATTCTGACCAATAATGAAATTAATTTACAGCCAATGTAATTATGAAGCTTAACCAGCTGATGGGAGTAAAAGGTGTACTCTCTGTTTCCTACCATCCTGAGACAAATGGAACAGTTGAGCGCATAAATGTGACACTTGTGAATATTGTCCAGAAGTTAACCTCAAGAAATCCATCTGAATGTCTTACATTCCTAAGCTCAGCCATGTTCACTTACAACATTTTGTATCACTTGGCCACAAAGTTGTTGCCTTTCAAGGTTTTATATGGAAGACATCTGGCCTTACCGTCGCTGCTTATTCAGTCCTAGAAGATCCTGGTGAAAGCAGTTATCCTCAATACATTGAGAAGCTTGCCAAAACCCTAATTAAGTTGCAAGCTCAAGCCTTTAACAACAGTTTTGCTGTTAAAAAGGCCCAACACAAAAAGGATCTAAAAAGACAGTATGATTTGGCCAAATTGAAAGTTGGTGAAGAGGTACTATTCTGTAACACACATGGATCATGCTGATTACAGAAGTTAATTTGAATTTGGGTTGGCCCATTTGTGATTATTGAGAAAACGTCGAGGTTTGTTTATACCGTCAAAGAGGGTAAAACAGGCCATATATATAATCAAGTCCATGAAAAATTCTTAAGTAAGTTTAGGAAAAGGGCCAATTAAAGATAAAAATATAAAAATTTGTATACACAATTTATAAGAAAATAATAAATATGAAAAAATAATAAGAAAATATATAAATAGTAAAAAAATAATGTATATACATATATATATATCAATATACATAGTTAAAAAAGAGAAAAATAATATATATTACAAAAAAATAATGAATTGGTAAAATTAAATACTTAGTTAAGGCTTTTATTTCTCCGCTTCAAAAAGAGAGGTGCCTTGGGACCAGAATCCTCATTCCTGTGTGCCAATCTAGCCCAATGTAGCTTCTGAATGAAAAAAAACAGGGCTGAATAGATGTCATTAAAGTTGGAAAAGAATAAAATACTCCAACATAGACTCTTAAAGTAATACTAGAAACATACACATATGAAATGTGTGGCTCAACTAATTGAAATGAGACTTTACTCAGAACTAAAAGCAACAAAATTACAATATGAAGAAGAGGCGTTGTTACCAAATATTGAGGAGAAAATTGGGGAACTCAGGGTTTATATTCCAGTCAAGTGGGGGAAACTGTTAGATTTTGATGGTTGACTCAAAAATAAACCCTTTGAGAAAACCATCAATGCTGATACTACTCCCATTGATGGATCCTTTGATCCTTCCTGATTTATTGGCATATCTAGATTAATACCAAAACTGTGACAAACGGGGTCTCTCCACATTGCCACAAAGCAGTTGGGCAAGAGGGCCCATGTGAGGGCCCATAGGCAGGAGAGGGCCGCTGTGGTGAGGTCCCTCATTTGTTGGCTTGTTAAGCGATTTAGATATCCTTGGAACACTGTAAGGATGATGCTCACACTGAGGAGGGAAGTTTGGCCTCCAGTGAGAGCATACAGAGAGGCAACAGCTTAGTCAAAATCTGATGAATGGTCCATGTTGATTCACTCAAAATCCGCGATTTCCTTTAAATCTCAAATAGATAATTTTTAAAATTTCAAAATTTTATTTTTCGATTTTTAAAGGTTTTTATTGCATATACTAGAAGACGAAGTTGTCTTAAACTCCTTCGCTTGGTTTGTTTTTATATTAGGAATGGGGGATATGGGGAAATTGGACCCCACAGAGTCCACAGGTGGCGGACTATCCGCAGGCCTACCTTGAGAATCTCAGCCTCTGATATTCTCATATAGGCACGTTCTAGATCATTTGTTGAGTACCCATGGCATTATGGAAACTTTTTTGCATATATTTTTGTTTGTCAAGGATGAATCAGAACTTGTCCTGACCTTATCGCTAAAATTCCCATTTTTGGGATAATTACGCTGGCAGCCCCTGATTCACTGGGCTGACCTTTGCTGTGTCTCTCAATAATTTTGATGAGCAGCAGATTCAGCTTGGCAGCTCCTGATTCATTGAGCTGCCCAATGTTGTCATTTCCTTTTCTGGCGTTATTTGTCTTGGCAGCTCCTGATTTGTTGAGCTGCCTGATGCTGTCATTTCTCTTTTGGTGTTATTCAGCTTGGAAGCTCCTGATTCGCTGAGCTGCTTAATACCATGATTCATGCCACTTCCATAATTGCATAATTTGGCTTGGCAGCCCCTGATTTGCTAGGCTGCTCTTTGCTGTTGCCAATCTCTATGCATGAGACCTCAGAATTTGGGTTGGTGGCCTCTGACTGGCCCAGTCACCATATATGTCGCCTTTGCCACCTTTGCCTTGAGGTTTTATCGATTTTGCAGCATCTGATTTGTCAAAGAATGCCATTTCTGAGGGTCATTGCCCTCAAGCCCTACACTTTTATGTAAATTGTGTGCGTTACTATTAGCTGTGATCCCCACCTTAGGGGGGTCAGGGCTATGTGGTGGTCAGGCAGCGCCTTGACCGTCACATCACCCCCTCAGAGGAGAGCCCCACACGCCCCCAGTATTCCTCCACCTTCCAGGAACAGTTGGCACAATTGGCGGCAGTTTGCCAGGAGGATTCTTCTATTGGGTATCTGACCCATTTCACCAAGTACCATCGCTTTTTGCAAGCGATCTTGGTGTCTAGAATCTCCTCCACCTCATATTCTGCCTCCCCTGGGTTGTCCGACTGGACCAGCTCTGGCTTTGCTGGTATGGGTCCTTCATACTTCTGGAGCTGCAAAACATGTAAAACCAGGTGTTTGTGCGAACCTTCCAGGAATTCCAACTCGTAGGCCACCTCATTCACCTGTTGGATGACCTTGTAGGGTCCCAGGTTGACCGGTCCAAACTTCCTACACATTCCCATGGTGTGTAGTGTTTTGCATTTATTAATACGTAGTCACCATCTTTAAGGGGTGGAGCCTCTGATTGATGCACATCTGCCTTCCTCTTCTGAGCCTCTGTCGCCTTCTCCAGGTTGGCTCTCAAAATCTCTAAATTTTCCTTTATTCTGGCCATTAACTTGTCCGCCGCAGGATTTGTTCCCCTTGCATGTCCCTCCATTGTCCGTGGGTAATAAACATGGTTCACAAATAAGGGCGACATTCCAGTTGATGAATGCGCCAGGTTGTTGTACGCAAACTGTGCAATCCTCAGCCACTTGATCCATTGATATTGTCGCGTAGTGAGGTAGCACTGTAGGTACTGTTCCAGGGTCTGATTGACCCTCTCCGTCTGGCCATCCAACTGGGGGTGGTAAGCGGAGGAATGGCAAGGTTTAATTTTTAAATTTTCCAGAAGGTGATCCCAAAACCTGGAGATAAACTGCGGGCCCCTGTCCAAGATGATCTCGTCAGGGAGTCCATGTCAAGCAAAGACCTCCCTCACAAAGATTTCGGCCATGTTCTTCGCCATGACCTTAGAGGTGCAGGGGAAGAACTCAGCATACTTCATTAGTTGGTCCACCACCACCATGACCGCGTCGTAGCCCTCCAATTTTGGGAGCTCGTTGATAAAATCTATGCTCAGGGAGGTCCATGGCATTTGGGCGATCTGTAGTGGCTTGAGCTTCCCTGCAGGTTTGTTTCATGATGGCTTTGATTGGGCGCAGGTAAGGCAGCGCGCAGTATACCCTCTCACCGTTCCTGCTAGGCCCAACCAGGAGTAGTTCTGGCATATTAGCTCGATTGTTTTCACCACCCCAGGGTGTCCCGCCAGGGGGTGGTCATGAAATAGCTCCATTACTTTGGTTTAAAGCTTGAGCGTCGGGACCCATAGGTGGTCATGGTGCAGGATGAGGCCCCCCTCCTTCCTGAAATCCTTGTAGCCTTCGCTGGGGTCCCCTCCCTCTATCTCTCTCCTGACCATCTCTCCAGATTTTGTGCATCATTGGGCTGTCTTAATTCTCTCTTTTAGGTCGGCGTGTTCTTCCTGTATAGATGCAAACAACTGGGGAGGGAGCATCATGGCCGTGTTGAACTCATCCAGCTCCTACTTTGTAAAGGTCATTTTCAGGTCCCAGCTAAGTAGATCTGGGAGTAATTTTCTCTCCCTGGGCTTATATTCTATTTTAAAATCATATTGAGACAGCTCCAGGTGCCAGCAGGCTTGTCTTTGGTTCATCCTACGGGAACTCTTGTGGAACTCCAAGGCCCTGTGGTCAGTCCAGATCGTGAATGGGTAGCGTGCGTACAACAGATGATGCTGCCACTCATCTATTGCCATGACAATCGCCAGGAGTTCCTTGTCATAGACAGGGTAGTTTGTTTCCACCAGAAGCATCTTCCTGCTGAAGTAGCATACTGGGTGGTCCAAACCATCCTCCCCTATCTGCAAAAGGACCGCCCCAATGGCGAAGTTCAACGCATCTGTCTCTACAATTAATGGGCGATCAGCGCCTGGGTGCACTAGGACTGGCGCTGTGAGGAGGGTCTCCTTGATGGCCTGGAACGCCCTCTCTTCTTCCTCCCCCATTTGAAAGGGACTTGCCGGTCAACCAGGTAAGTGGGTGGCTGTTTCTGAGAGGTCCTTGGTGAATCTTTTAGGAAATTCACCACACCTAAGAAACTTCACACACCTGTCTTGTCCGTTGGCACTGCCCATTCCTTCACTGCCGTCAGCTTGTCTGGGCAGATGGCTGTCCCCTTTTCAAATACAACGTTTCCTAGGAAAGACACTGAGCCCTTGTAGAACTCGCTTTTGGAGGGCTTTAGATGCAGGTTGGCCTTGTCCAGTGCAATGAGGACCCTCTTGACGTCCTCTGTGTGTGTCTCGTGAGACTTGGAGAACACCAAGATGTCATCCATGTACGCGACGCAGCATCTCCCAATCAAGTCACCCAGGGCATCGTCAATGACCCTTTGGAAAATGGCAGGGGCGTTTTTGAGTCCAAACGGAATAACCCTGTATTAATATACCCTAGGAGGCACTTGAATGCCATGTACTGTTGGTGCTCTGGTACAACTGGCACTTGGTTGAAAGCGTCAACCAGGTCTAACTTAGAGAACACCTGACTCCCAGAGATCATCTGTGAGATGCTCACCATCAGCGGGATGGGGTAGGGGTCTGTTTCTGTTATGGCATTTATGTGGCAGTAGTCCACACAGGGGCGGAGCTCGCCATTGGCCTTAGGGACCAGGAGGATGGGAAATACCACAGGAGATTTTGAGGGTACTATCATACCTCGCTCCAACATATCCTTCACGTTCTGGTCTAGGGCTTCCTTTGCTCTGGGGTTCAGGGGGTACACCGGGCTTCCTTTTGGGAGCTCAGCATTCCCTTTTGAACTTGAATGAGAATGCAAAGGGGCCCTGTGGATCACAGGGAGGCGACGCTCTTCTGGAACAGGTGCTCATAGTCTCTGAATTCCTCCGGTATCTGTTCCTTCTCCGCCCCTAAGTGCACATAGTTCACACCAGGCCTGCTTCTGCCAGAGGTAAAGAATTCTAACAATAAGGACTCTTGTTCCTTGGGGTGAAGCATCACCTGGCCCTCCTCCAAATCAAAGTGTGGGGAGTACTTATGCCACCATTTCATGCTCAGAACGATGGGATAGGGCAGGTTCTGGATGGTGCAAAAGTCTTCCCAGAAATAGTGGATTCCCTGTTGGAGCTTGATCTTGGGCTCAACCTCCCAGCATTCTGACGACTTGGAGGTGTCCACAAGGGTCACAGTACCCTTTTCTCGCATTTTTACTCTTAATTTCTTGGCTAGCTCTCAGTCCATGAAGTTTTCTTTAGCCCCAGTATCCACTAAAGCCCACAGTTTTTCTAACTTGGCCCCTTTCTCTTTCTTCTTTTGCTTCAAAGTAAACGGAATAAACAGGTAGGAGGAACTGTTTCCTTTATTGAGCGACGAGATGCGAGAAGGGATGGGCGAAGGTTGTAAGTGGGGCTGTCTGGGCCGCTGGGAGCAGTGGGTGCAGGAGCTGCAAGGCGTGGGGCATTCTCCCCAGGGCCCCCCTACTCCTGTTGCCCCATATGGCTTGATATGGGCTCTGACTCCGCGCGTCATCCGTGGAATTTATTGTGATTCTCAGGCATAGGGGCCCTGGCTTGGGCCAAGGCTAGCTGGTTTTCTACCTGGGAAGCAACAGTGACCTCTTCTTCCAAGGTTGCTCCTCAGGCGGGTGGCGGCCATAGCTGTGAGGATGTCTGGGCGAAGGTTCTGTCTGAACATCTGTGCGAGCTGGGAAGGAGACACTTTGGCAGCTTTGGCTAGGGGTCAGAACAATCAAGCGTACTCCTTGACTGCCATTTTCCCTTGGCTGAGGGCCAAGAGCGCAGACCAGGCGGCATCCTGAGAGTCGTTTGGGGTGGTGGCTCTTTCCACAAGGTGGAGGCAGTCCTCCAGAGAAGCAGGAAGGGCCAGCTGAGTCTCCAATAGGTCAGTAAGCCAGATTGACAGGTTCTTTGGTAGGTCCACTATCACCTGGGCAATCTGGAGGGACGCGGCTGTTGTACCCCCAGAGGCTGCTATAAGGCGGGCCTGTAATCTAACGCGGGAGAAGGTACTGTGCATAACACTCAACTCCTCTGGGGTCAATGCTTGTCTAAACTCGGACGTGGCATCAACATGTTGGACATAAGCGATTGAATTCCCTCAGGATGGGAGGAGATGAGCGGCTTCCCTCAGCAGGAACAGAATGAAGATGACCATCAGGAGAGTGGTTGTGTGCTCATACCAGGCAGGTAGGGCTCTCTCATGTGGTCTCCCCATCCCATCCCATCCCATAAAAGGGAGATGAGGTTGAATGAACTTCGTCTAATGTGATGAATGGGGTCTCTTCACATTGCCACAAAGCAGTTGGGCAAGGGGGCCCATGTGAGGGCCCATAGGCAGGAGAGGGCCGCTATGGTGAGGTCCCATTCATTGGCTTGTTGAGCGATTTAGATATCCTTGGAACACTGTAAGGATGATGCTCACACTGAGGAGGGCAGTTTGGCCTCCAGTGAGAGCATACAAAGAGCCGTCAGCTTTGTCAAAATCCAATGAATGGTCCATGTTGATTCACTCAAAATCCGCGATTTCCCTTTAAATCTCAAATAAATAATTTTTAAATTTCAAAATTTTATTTTCGTTTTTTAAGGTTTTTATTGCATATAATATAAGATGAAGTTGTCTTAAACACCTTTGGTTGGTTTGTTTTATATTAGGGTTTGGGGGATATGGGGAATTGGACCCTGTGGAGTCCGCGGGTGGCGGACTATCTGCAGGCCTATTTTGAGAATCTTGGCCTCCAATATTCTCATCTAGGCATGTTTTAGACCATTTGTTAAATACCCGTGGTGATACAAAACTTTTTCACATATGTTTTCATTCGTTGAGGATGATTCAGAACTCATCTAAACCTTATCACCAAAATTCTCATTTTTGGGATAATTACGCTGGCAGCCCCTGATTCACTGGGCTGACCTTTGCTGTGTCTCTCAATAATTTTGACAAGCGGCAGATTTAGCTTGGTGGCTCCTGATTTGTTGAGCTGCCCAATATCATCATTTCCTATTCTGGTGTTATTCAGCTTGGCAGCTCCTGATTCATTGAGCTTCCTGATGCCATCATTTCCTCTTTTGGTGTTATTCAGCTTGGCAGCTCCTGATTCACTGAGCTGCCCAATGCCATGATTCATGACGCTTCCATTTTTGGCATAATTTGGCTTGGCAGCCCCTGATTTGCTGGGCTGCTCTTTTTTTGTTTCCAATCTCTATGCATGAGACCTTGGAATTCAGGTGGCGGCCTCTGATTGGCCCGGTCACCATTTACATCAACCTTTGCCAACTTTGCCTTGAGGTTTTATTGATTTTGCGGCATCTGATTTGACAGAATGCCATTTTCAAGGGTCATTGCCCTTGAGCCCTACATTTTTATGTAAATTGTGTGTGGTACTATTAGCTGCAATCCCCGCCTTAGGGGGATTAGGGCTATGTGGTGGTCAGGCAGCGCCTTTACTGTCACAAAAACTGCCTCAATTGTACTCAAATTGTCCCAATTATTGTAGCTAATAATAGCTATGATATTATTATGTTATAAACAATTATGGGAACCACTTAGGTGATGCAAGTGAATCTACAGCACAAACTTAATTGCATTTATGGATTTAATGCAAATATGATTAATAAATAATAATTTTTATGTATGTTGATCACTATAATTGGCTTTATAGTACTTACATATGGACTTCCCAATTAGGAGTACCTAGTAATTTTTTGAGAGGGTTGCTGATGTCCCAATTAAGGGTGCATCATTATTTGAATCCATGTATTCTTTTCCATCAATTGTTGTATTTCATCAGCTGTATGATGAAACAATAGTACTTGCATATGGATGGACCAAATAGGGAGTACCTAGTACTATTGAGAGGCCTGCCAAAGTCCCAATTAGGGGTGCATCATTATTTGAATTCTATATATTCTTTTCCCCCAATTATTGTATTTTGTCAGCTGTATGATGAAACGTAATTGGGCTGGATGAAAGGCAAATATACACCACTGAGGTACTAATATTATGCCTAAGATCTTCCCGATTACAAGAGTAGTAGTGCCTTCAATTGGGCTGAAACAATTGTAATTAAGTTAATTTAAGGGCCAAATTAACTTGGGGATATTTTAATAACCACTGCCATAATCCATAGCGGATTGGTATGGTTTTAATTTACTCATCTAATAGATGAGTATGGCCAGGAGATGTCCTAGAGGTATAAAATACCAGCGCCTGGCCCTAAAATAAAATCATCATCTTTCCATTTCTTCATATTTTTGTCTTATATCTTATCTTAATTCAATCTTCATATTAATAGTATAGACAAGCATTCAGGGGAGCTTGTCTTGGTTACCTGTGTCTGGAGAGTTCCCAATTAGAGAGGGAAAATTACCCTAGGAGAGACTAAGAGATCCAGATATTGTTGTTTAGCTTTGTGAGCTTCCAAATGGTTAGGAAATACCATAAGACACATAGCATGTTTGAGGATTTATTGGATGAAACTCTTCCCAACTATAAAAACAGGAATACATCTAATAAGCGAGCTAATCCTCAAAAACTCACATTGTCTTTTATGAACACAATTCTGATAGCCTGATGGATGGGCGCATTGTTAACCAAGCCTGACTGAAAGTTCTTTCACCTATAAGCACATACCTAAAGTTTAAAATAAAGAAAATGACAAGCTAACTTTACTTATGCAGACTTTTATTATTGCTTTTACTTCATTTTTTATTTTACTACTTCTTTTTTAAGTTGCTATTCTCTACATGTAAGATTCCATTAAAAATTCAACGTCCATAAACCCTTACTGCATCCCTGCAATGGCAACTAAAATTCAAGTTTACTCAATGGTTTATCATGCCTTCTTAATAAAGTAAGCGACCCTTGCTTGGTCTGACCCTAACTGGTCAGAACTAGTTCTTGTGACGTTCACAGAAGATGCTTAGACCATTGATCCAGACTTTTATTGTTTGGCAGGGGGGATGTTAAAAAATTAGTAGAATAAACAATAAGCTCATTCTCTTGCTCTATTATTTCAGTATGCCAAATTTGCTTCCACAATATCACAATCTACATTATTATTGTGCTAATTGTACCCTCAATGACTCGTCACCTCACTGCCAATGCAACTTATATGGCTTAAAATGATATAACAAAGATTCTGTTGAGAGATCACTTCAGATTTTAGATTATTAATTTTACACAAACATGATTGTCCTTTCCAGAAACAGGAGCAATTTAAAGTTAAATAATAAAGATGAATTATGGTTGTATTAGGTTGATATGGCTATTGACCAGGTAGCCTAAGGCTAAACCCAATGGA